>JBAJMU010000009.1:2073682-2119194 GCA_037952995.1 Hyposoter didymator
TTGTAAAAAAAAAAAAAAAAAAAAGCAACTGTGGAAAAATTAAGTTACTCTCATTCTTTACGACCAACGACTCGCTACAATTTCAATTTTCTAGAGTCTCATTACTACGCAATATCAAACAATAAAATGCGAGTAAGTCAAGATTCTCAAACAATGAAAAAATAATCACGCTGCTTCATTATTTTAACTTGAAAATCAAAAAATGGCCATTGTTTGCCTACAACCAAGTCGCTTCGGCAACATCCATCGAAGCAGCGAAAAAGAGCAGAGGCGCCGCGTTTTCCGATGGTTTCGTTCGCACCTCTAACGAGGATGGATTAGGGTTCGAGTTGTGCAGTTTATCCAGTGATTCTCTCTCGTCTGGAGCGAAAACTCTTGAGAGATGGAGACGGTGAAATTTATTACGGCCAGAATACGATATCTCAGTCGCACGTGATCCTTCGTGAATACTTGCCCACAAAGTGTTACGTTTTTCATAATGAAACGAGTCTTTTTACAGCTTTGGAATAATTGAGGTTACAATTTTCTTGAGAAGGAAATAATTTATTGATTATTGTTCCGAATGCCTCAGAAATTCGACACTGAGTCGGGGATTTTGTGGGCCAACGATGACTTTTTGAAAGATTAATAAAAAAAACGTTTATATCCCGAAATTATATTTTTCTTGTTGTACAAATGGCTATGCAACGTTTTTTGACAATTTTTAGAGTCATGCGGCGTCGCTGTGGATTCTCGTATTCCATAGGCCACGACGCAGCGTTCTTGACATTCTTCCCAGCATCCCAGACTGTACAGACAAAATTTAAAATTGTGTCCAAGTGGATTTGAAGCTTGAGCGTTGCTTGCAGGAAGAATCGTGGTGAATAAAAAGACGGGTGTTACTTTGTGGAAATAAGCAGCAGCGTTGGTAAAGAGTCGTGCAAGAGTACTAACACCATGAAAACCAAAAGAGAAAATCACATGGGGAGACGAACCATCGGAGAGCGAGGTCTTGGCGACTAAACTCTGTGCGAGAGGAGGGTGCACGAAGAGGAGACTCCTGCACCTCTTGATCCTGCAGGATGAGTAGCTGGACTTAGCGCTAAAACGTGGCAAGATTTACGCCGAAACTTGAGTCCAAACTTGAGATTTATCACCGCTCTACGGACATAACGTTCGCGGTTCCTTTACTTTTTGCTCTTTGCCTTTCGTTCTCCCTCACTCGCTCTTTCCCTCGCTCGCTCTTTCACACTTCCGCGCTCCCTCCTTCCTTGGCGTATATATCACTCCGAGAGACGCCACGTTTTACCTCACGATTTTCAAAGGACCTAACGGGGTCGCAGCGACACGCGATGATCCGTGAGGATATCGAAATCTTGCATCCAACCACGACGAGGAGATTTACGTATCTCGCAGTTGCAATGAGCAATCATTGGCCTGAATGCCTGATCAATTTCCAAACAACTTGACGCTGTCGTGGTACAGTTGGAACGTTTATTCGTAACAACCATAAGCTCTGACACGAATAAGTCAGAAAATGTAATCAACTTTCAACAATGATTACAATCGCGATGCTATTTTTTTCATCGTCTAATTATAAGATTCCCGGTCCCCAGGTCGTCTCGCAAGAATCGAGGGTTAATATATTCCGATTTGGCGGCTCGTGTGTACTGGTGAATAGTGTAAATAACTAATAGTCCGCAAATACATGTAACGCGGGCGATCGTCATTCTACACTGTCTCGCCATGACACGCTCCCCTACGAAGCTTCATGACTTTGGTATTTGGTTTCCGAGCGAGTACATATAAGTCATTACCTTCGGGAAATAAAAGGGGGATACGATTTTCTGTTCTTCTCTCTTGCTCCAGTTCGATCTGCGGAGGGTTGCGTGTTTATCTTTGCAAACAATGCTTCGGCCCCGGAACGGGCACACCCTGTGAAAGTTTCTACACGAATATAGCGTCGTAGGTACATACGTGTGAATCGGAGTGAAACGGTAAGTTTATAGACTGAAAAAGTCATGTCCTAATTGGCGATAACAGTCGTCGATACACTTCAGGTCTATATTTTATAATCCTTCTCATGAATCCCGTGCACGAGGCCTTGACTCTCGGTCATTCTACTTAATTGGTGGCTCCCGCAGCGTCAAACGTTTTCTCTCACAGCACTCACCACCCTCGCTGCTCCTTTCTCTCTTGTCATTCTTCCTCCGCGTCAAAAGACGCGCTCGCTGCCTTTTTTCTATTCTATTCATTCCCATTACGCATCCTTTGCACTTTTGCATTAATGCACATGGCTGATGGTGTGCATGAAGATCGAAGCTCCAACATGGGTAAGCGCCTTTTAACTCCAGTCAATCAATTGTTCCGAACTCGCACGAAAAATCGCACGTACGATAAAAGGCTTCAATTTTATGTCAGTCTTCACGTTTTTTTTTCACAATTCCATTCTGGATATTTTTTGGGATCGTCGTTTTTATTGTTCGACAGTCAAAACATATTTTATCATTTCCTTTCGTCGGAGGAATAGTCCGATGATTGCGACTTTATTTTTGCGATACAAAAAATGCAAAGCAAGTTGTGCAATTTTCGATTAAATCTATTTAAGGACGTTGTATGGCGACGGTCGAGTCTAAATTTTCGTTTCCAGTTTTTTTTTACATGCGAAATGGTTTGCGAGCCTAAGTTCATCAAAAAAAGTTGTTAGAAATTTACCAAAGACCAACGCACTGTAAATCCAAGATTGTCCGCTGTAATTTGTATTTTTTATGTAAGCAACAAAATTTCGAAGAAAACTTACGATTTTTTTTGAAAAAATGAAAAAAAACTTCTTCGATGTCACGTCAAAGTGTATGCCACGTTTTGAGAGGCTTCGCCATTTTTAAACCGAGATATTTAATGTTGGAAATTGCAACTTTTAACTCACGCTCTTGTGAAAAATTACTGCGAGGATTGTAATTTTTATCAATCAATATCTCGATTTGTACTTGGTGCAAATATCGAAGGAATTCTATGGACAGGAAATTTTGCATGTAACGTTCTTAAGAAAGTCGCGCTGGCTTTTGTTTCAACGGGTGAAGCTGTTTTCATAGACTGCGAAAAGTTTTTTGAGCTCTCAGAGCCATATCGTGCTTTTCTTCCTCAGCAGTATAAACCTCCGCATGCCCCTTCGTGAAACGTAACATTCCTTATGGACCATGCGGTATAAGTATACACACTTGTACGTTTCGGAGCTCCGTTCGTCGTCGGATTAGCCGAACCCCATAGAGGGAAAAATGTAATATAAAAGGCTTACCGCGGCCTAAGCCGTTAATATGTTGGACCCCGTGTTAGTAAGTGCGAGAGGAGGGGTAGCGCGTAAGGGGGAGGGGGCAAAAAGAAAACGATATGAGATGCGTCTGGAAAATACATGTATATGTTACCAAAGCCCTACAAACATATGTCCCGAGTAATCGTCCCACCGTGATCTCAAACCGTCCATCCCCTTCACTTCTGTCACCCTCTGCGGATAACACGAAGAGTTTTGTCAATCGAGGAGTCGATTCGTACCATTTGAAAGTCAATTGCTATTTTGGTTGAGAAGGCAAAACGCTGTTGACAAATTTTCCATGTATTTAATTTTTTTTGTGACTCATGGCGATGCATGGGTCAAAAAATTGACATTATTGCCGCGTAGTTATGTTTTTTTTTTTTAATTACTCTAAAGCTCGCTTGGAAATGAACTTTTTCTCGAAAAAAAATCGTAAAAGACGGAGTCACGAAGTGAAGAAAATTCCTGCGCTAAAAACGATCAACGGGATCTGAAATTTTTTTTCAAACATTCACTGAAAGATGCAAATCGAAGGCTAGATGAAAAGGGCAAACTTCGTTTGGTGGAAAATGGAATACGAACGAAAGCCACGAAAGAGACGCAACACGGCAAACGGAAATGTAAATTTTTTATAACAATAGCCAGAAAGTTGATGGAATATCGTGCAAACGAGTTTTTGCTATTTTTTACCAGTATATAGAGGACTGTGCCGATTTACTCTTTACATATACCCATGAAGAATTTAATTAGACAGTTATTTCGCGGACGTATTTTTGTTGCACGTTGTTTTGTTTTTTTTTTTGTTATTTTGCTCTCGCTCGTTCACACAGTTTCCGAAAAAGATATTTCGCTACTGTCATTCCAATCTGTCGCTTTTAATTATCATGTACCACCGACCACCGGCCGAAAAGCGACGCTCTGGGACAGCTGTCGAAAGATGTTCATCCCCCTTCTATATCCCACTGATATAATGGTGGATGAATAAAAAGGATGTTGTACCAGTGGTTCGGTATTTAGTGACATACACATATGTATATAAAGACGAATCTAAAACGTGGGTGTAACAAAGTTCGTATATATTTGAGTTTGAATTACGCCCCCCCTGTGAATGTTTCGGGTACGATTGTTTAGGGAGGGGGTTTGTTCGGGTTTACGGGAATTACGAGAAGGGATGTTACGCACATAGACGGGTGGCCAGCTCCCAATATAGTTTGTGTACACGTGGCGGCGCGTGGCAACGGAAACTAATTGAGATATGAAATTTACTTGTCGCATCGCGAGCTTCTCAGCACCGATATGTACGACCGTAAAAATATATATATACTGACACGATAAATATGCACCTTTGCGAGAGCTATTTGTATATATGGATGTCATGGGTTGACACGAGAAAATGAAATAATTCTGTTTTTGGCTCGTCGAAATGGACTGACTACGTGCTCCGCGAAATATTACAAAGCGAATATAAAAAAAAAACATGGAGAGCGAAAAAAACTCCAACATTTCATCGTTCAAATGTAAAACTCGATGATTTTCGTCCGGGCAAATATTACGTCGCTGGATATTATTTTGAAAGATTGCCAACGTTCGCAGACGACGAATTATACTCCGGGAAATACGTTCTCGAATATATACTTATTTTTCGTCGTCTCTATTAATATTTTCCAATAAATCCGATAGGCATAATTATTCGCATCCGTTCGTATGATTCGCCAGCAGGCAAGCATTCAGTTGCCATCAACTTTCCACGAGACGGCTTCCTGCAATAGCTGTCACCAAGAGGAAAATATTAAATATCCAACAGCCGTCGAACTTACTTCACGCCAGGGAGAAGAGAACAAAGTTTTAGGGAGAGGGAAGAAACGATGGGGAACGGAAAAAATGAGATGAAAGTCGCGTAATTAGCCAGAAGAGAAGTTTCTCGTTCAGAGCTACATTCGACCTTCCTACAATGAAAAACAAAGTATTATTTATATTTAGTTTGAGGGATACGTGGATACGCTGTTCCATTCTCGCAGCTGAATAACTTGAACGAATTTTTTTCTTTTTTCCAGAGCGGAAAATATTGAAAATTAACAAAAATCAAATCCGTCTTTCAATTTTCGTATTTACATCCGAGCCCCAGACAAGATCGAGTACCAAAGAAACTATTATTTTTTTTTCAATTCTCAATCAACCTCGTCCACTTCTTCATAATCATGAGATTTCCTGGAGATTCGTTAAACTTTTTCTACAAATAAAATTGCAGCAAACCTGCGACGGTATAACTTTTGATAAAAAAGAAAAATTTAAACAAAAAATCGAACTTTTGGTCTTTTGTAAAGTGGAGCAACGTATATGGTAAAAAATCGCGATGCTGATAATTGCTCTGTTTGGAATCTGGTCATTTTGGATTCGGTGTATACCGGAAATACTTCAGTTGCATTGTTGCACCTGCAGTTCGAAAATTTATTTCTACAAAAAAAAAATCAACGAAAAAGCTGGAGGATTTGGTGAAGGTTCTATTTTTCCAAGATTTTCCATGTACGCATATAAACATCGATCGCAAAGCAAGATCATCGGCTCGTAGTGATTCGCAAAGATTCGATAGAGGTCGTGGAAAAAGAAAATATAAAGAAGGGGACGAGGTTTGCGCGTTACGAAATAGGAAGTGATCCGGCAGTCTGCAGTTAATTTAGAAGCCATTTCCTCTGTAAATAGCCAATAAAAGCACGAGCAGCGTTCGTATCCCTGGCCAGAGACCGACAAACAAGAGAGAGAAAGAGCAAGTGATAGCGAGCTCCATCGAGGATGGAAAGAGAAAGATGCGATTCGAGGGGTTGGATTTTCCCAAAGAGCGTGTACACGCCGTGTCTGTATAGCGACCGGAGAGAACCACCGCGTGCAATATTATAAAATTTAATGTCTTGCTTTATGGCATGGCCTCCGGGCTATATAAACCTCTACAGGAATGAGGGGCTAACCATCAGAGAGGGAGCGACTAGACGTCCAAGCAGTCCTGTACCTTTCGCTACCTCAGCACTGATGTTCACTGCGCAATCGGTTCCCTCCTATCAAAGTTTTTAATTCATTTGCTCATTTCTACATCCACATAATCTTATCAATTCGGTAAAAAAAAAAAAAAACACGTTACGTGAAGCTTCACTCTTAAGGTCTGTAGTGTAAAAACTCTACTCAAGAAGGAGGCCCTGTTACTCGATCGATTGTTATAGATAATAATGCAAAAATCTGTCATGCTGGAGATTTGTCGACAAGATATTGTGGAATTTCTCGAATTGAAGTCTCGTAGGAATTTTGTGACTTTGCGGATTGTTAAAAATGTTGAGAAAACTTATCGGATTGATAAAAACGCAGAAAATTCCATATTTACACTGCAAATAGAATTTCCATTGCCAAGTAATCGCGACAAGTCCCACGAACAAGCGAAGCGTTGCTGAAATTCCTAAAGAATACGAACCATTTCGCTTCTCCACTGTTTTACACATTTTAACGATCACTTGGTTTTTTGGTTACTCTGTTTATTTAATCGACTGCAGTATGGTACGTAATTGCGCGTCAATTGAGCTCAGAAAAATTGAAGGATCTTGTATTTGAAAAAAAAAGGCGAACTTCCCAATAGACAAATATACGACTTACTGATTATTTTCTTGATTCTTCACTATTTCATCGAGTCCCGATCGTTTTTCGTGACTCTGCAATTTTTCCTCGGATTTCCAGTAACGATAAAATTTTATTCTTGATTATTAAAAAGTTTCACATGCAGAATTGCGACCAGTGAACGTGACTTCGAATTTGGTGTGTCAAGAATTAATATTCAGAAAATTGGCGCCAGAAAAACGAGACGTTTTCGCATACAATATTAATGTTTAGAAAATTAGAAATGATAATGAGTTTAATTAGTATCGACAAGACGAGGTATACGATGGTCTGCAGCTCGTGGTCCTCTTCGAGTGCAATAGGATTTTCCATTAATTTGATATCGGGAGAGTCTGTCGTGGTGGATTGTGTGAATTAAAGTAAAACCGTGGGCAGAATGATCGAAAAAAAGCTGTGCAGTTCAATAGTGGAAGCAAAAACTCGAGTGTCTGAAAAACGTATTGCAGGCAGTTATGATATTCAAACCAAGAAGGAGAGAGAGAGAGAGAGAAAGAGAGAAATGTCAATAAAAATTATCACTGTGTCTAAAAACCAAAAGTAAGATGGTATGAATGAAATGCTCGGTAGAGGGTTGACTTGTGAATGGTTTTTCCACATCAAACAAATATATGCAGGATCATTCACCTCTTTGTGACTAATAGCCCCATGATTCCTTCTGCAACTAATTGAGACAGTAAAGAAAAATCGTATAAAATCTAAATATCCTGTGAATGAGGAATACAATTTTCTCTGAATGGTCCATACAGCCTCCGTCCACTCCCAGCATCAATAAATCTGCCACAACCTCAAATGTGTCGATTTCTGATTTCTGCTTCCAAGAGTTCTCATTTCTAATGTTCACTACACCAACTAATTGGGTCGTCGCCAATGATTTCGTCGCCAGTTTAATTTTCAATACGCCTCATATATTTCTTGCAATTCCGTCAAACACCTCTATTTTCTCAGTTAGCCACGTGCCCATAAAATTTAGTGAGTGGACGTTGCAACGTGCACTTTCACGGACATATTTAAGTGTCAGGAACCAAAATCCCGAAGAAGTCGTAGTCCTGATTCCTGTGCACGCTGGATGAGATTGTTCAAGCCCTTTTGCTTTCCAGAGCCCTTATATGCGAGCAACACACAAGGCACGATACCGACAAACACACACACACACACACAGCATCTCACACGTATTCTTAGATATATGTATATATTGTTGCTGGGAGTAACGGGGGAAAAGGCAAGACACAGGCAGCATCCATATAGAGAACATGGGATGGGATAGGGTGAGAGTTGGGCGGTGTATATAGCGAAGTGAGGTAGCGACGTCACCGCGGAAATCAAGAGTAATGCCAACACGAAACTGCACTACCCCTCCGTTACACGCGCCCTCTCTGCTATCTCAACACACACACACACACACACACATACACAAACATATATATACAATGATATTCAAACACAATGAAACATGAAGACAAAGCCAGGAACACCCCACAAACACACGATTCTCGATCACCTTCGAGCTCTTGCTCTACGCCAAACAACATCAGCCTCAACCTGACTGTATATCTCTCGCATCTTCGGTCTTCACATTTCTCGTTTTGTGTCCTACTCCAGTAGATACCTTCCCGCCCCCCTCACTTTTCATCCCTCTCTCTCTCTCACTACCTTCCTCTCTCACCTTCATAAACTTGACTCTGTACACACGGAGATATGTTTATACATTATATGCGAACCACATACACGACCAGAAAGCAATGTCAGAACGACGTACGATGCAGTAAAGTTGTTTGAGTTTTAGCTCGGTCGATGATGATCCATACTGGTCCACGACTTTTTATCCATATTCGGCCCAATTATTGCAAAAATTGTGGTCACGATGTGCAGGTGGGTTTCAATATTTTGATTAGAACAGAATTCAATCATTTTTTTTGTCTGATGCTCCGTTTAAGAGTTTTTTTTTTTTTTTTGCTTCGAGGTGGACTGGACCACTCGCTGGGAAGAAGAGAAAAGGGCAACGCGCAGCCTTACCTTCTGTGTTCGAGGAAGAAGGGCACCATTTATGGGGCACAGGATTATCGCAATTGATTGAAGTCTCGACAACGGTGCGACGCAGAATTATCGATTAAGAATGTAATGTTTACACTCTTGACACACTCTGTATATTGGGACTGTTTGGATGTTTGTTTTTTTCTTTTTCGGTGTTCGTGACGTTGCCCCGTGTCTCGCTCGTTCATCCCCAAGGAATAAAACACTCGCTACCCTCTGTACTAATGCCCAACTGAGAGATGTATAACGGAGGAGGGATCGGGGGTTTGTGCGTGTGAAATAGAAGAAGTTTCGGTGGATCTACCACCACTACGATCGAAGAGAATTTTAAGGATAACCTCGAGGTCAAGCCACACGTACTCTCTCCCTGTGTCTGTCGTTCTCTCTCGCTCTCCCACCGCCATTTTTACATTTACCATAGCGCTGAATTTTCCGCGAGAGGAAAAGTTGCTCGGATTCAAACGTCGATTCATCTTGTTGGAAAATCTCTTCCACGTGTCGAATGATCAATAATTGTATCGAAGTTTAAGCCTCGAGATTCTTTCTCTTTGACTTGCTCGACAGCACGAACGTCAGGAAAGTGTCATTTTCGCTGACTCTCGTAAGAAGAGTTTGTTGGGACGTGACTACGTTGTTTTACGTCGTAACCACGTCAAGCCACACACCACGTATAATTTTAATGCAATTGAGCAGTGTTTTCGTGTTTTTCAAGTTCCTTAAAATATTTCCTCCCAAAATTACAACGTTCGAAATGATTTGAGAAAGATTCATCGACAGAAAATAAAATCCAGACTATGGATACTGTTGCCAGCTTCAGACTCTTTCATTCCACATTTTTTTCCACTTCAGTTCACCTTTATATTGCCAGGAGGATCTCGGTCCTCCTCGAGGACTGTAATCACTTATTCGATCGTGCTTCTCATACAATTGGAGTGAGTCGTCCGCGATCGACAGGATTCTGATCTTCTCGTTTTCGATCGTTTTCCCAGGGAATAAGAAAACGTAATAAAAGTATAGGAAAAAAAGAAAGCACTGGACAAAAATGTGAGAAGTATCGTTCTCGATGTTGAGATGAAAAGTGTGTGGGGGGTTGTCTTAACAAATTCGGGCTGGGGAAGAGAGGGAAAAATCCAGAGGAAATGTGGCCATTCGTATGATCGGCCATATTCTAGTAGGAGAAGAACACCCCCGAAAGGAAGCCCTGAAACGTCTTTTAATATACACTATATCTCCGAGGTAGCCGAGGGATTTAAGCCTCGTCGTCCCTTTCACCCTCCCAATGTTCTTGCCACACGGACACGCGTACACATGCAATCCCGTACGAACACAATCCGAAATACAACCGTAAAATCGAGGGTGAAGCAATAACACTAAATCTATCATTGCTTGGGTTTTTTTTATCTTCTCTGGTGGGTAATAAATGCAATTCGATGGGATAGACTGCAATGCCAATGTGTCGATGGAATAAAAGAGCAATGAAGCAAAACGCTTCAGATTTATTCAAATTTTTGATGCATTTTTATAAATTGCTTCTCCGTAACAACATTCCCTGGTTTTTTAACTTTGTTTTTTTTTTTTTTTACTCTCGAACTGCATCCAACGCGATGGATCTGAAGAATCCAGGTCAAAAGATATTTTCCACATGACAAGGGTCTGTTTTTTAATTTTCTTATAATACGAATTGTTCCTGCGGACCAAAGAGCCTCGAGACGTTTATGCGAAGCTCAGTGAAACGTGTACAAGAGCCACAGTACGGATCTCTCGTCTGTTTATATTGCGGCAGATTAAATTAATTCCAGCCAAATTAATTGGTAGTTAAGATGTTTAGCGTTAAGTGAGAGAGTCTGGTTTGTCTATCCTTGTCCGCGGAGTTCTCTCGTTGTACTCATGGTATAGCTACAGCTTTCACCAACTTGCCTCATCGCTGTTGCTTATTCTCTTCGCTTATGCTGAATTCATGCAAACGCGCACGCGCTTATCACCACTTCACTTTCCACTTCTCCTTTATATTTACAACAAACAGCCCATCATTGCGGCCCAGCCACTCGTTCAGCTTCATCCCTATCTCCAGAGGATACATTCCACGTTCATCATTTCGACCAAATCAGCTACGCAAGGGGCAAGAAACGTTACAAACCTGCTTCGAAACGTTTCTTCGCGTTTCAGCCAATGCCATGCCGATCATGGCACACAGAGGACGACGTCAAACTTGGAAATCCTTTTTGCTTTCCAGAACAACATGATTGATCGTAATTACAGAAACTAAACCATTTCCTACCATTTTTTTGCAGACATCAGACGTTTTTTCATTTATCTTGATTGTGTGATTTCGGAATAATTAAGTTTTGAAATTTCGAGGTGGACGATGCAAGGAATGCCCTGAAGATTGTGTGATTCGTATCGACCGAGTCACTGTTTCGAACTCATGGTGAATTTCGTACAAAAAGGGTGAAATTTTTATGATTCACACAATTTTTTTTATTGTTTCTACAGAAAATCCTGCAGACCCCGATTCAGAACTTTATTTTAAATTATTCACATTATTCGAGTGCAAAATTATTTACAGTGTGATGTTGACAATTATTCCTTAAATAATATATAAATGACGGAGTATTTTATAACAATTAATCGACGAGGATTGAGTTTTTTTTTTTTTTTTTAATAATACTAAGAACTTAACATCAAAACGGTTCTTGGTGTTCCGTGTCCACGATGATATCGCCAATCGACAATTCAGCTGCTGCATTACCGATGCTGAAGATAACAATCCTTGGAGTTCTATCGTCCGGGGGCGTTTCTTCCAGGCCGAAAACTCACACACTCGTGATTCAGTTTCACGATCAACCCAATTCTGTTTTGCCCTAAGATTCCCAGAGTCTCTAAATTTTTGTTTGTTGTTCGATCGATAAATATACCGTTCATCGATGCTTTATCTTTTGATGCTCGGTAGTAAAGATAGAAATCTTCTTTTCCATCAATCAGTAACCCAGAAATTTCTCAAACTTTCTGAGTTAGTTGCTCACTTTTACGTGTTTCCATCGATTATCAAATTTTCGGTATTCGTATCCAATTCTTCTCTTATCAAAAGAGCCAATCGACCCAACGCCTGGACAACAAAGTGAAAAAAAAAATTGTAGGGAGAATTCTATAGAAATAGGAAAAAAAAGGAAAAAGCTGTTTCGCAGTTTTTGCGAATAACTTTTTAAACTTTGTTAATTCGTGTTCATCGATTTTACAATTTGGAGCTGTTCCTTGCCTCGTGATGGCTCAATCGGAACCCAAGACTTTGCAACTATTTTTTTTCCAGCGCCTCCACAGATGGTAATTGTGCTTTTATGTCGACAGACTTGACATTGCTTCGCAAAATCGATTGTGGCCTTTTTTTTATTTGTACTTGACGTTTCCGAAGAAACTGAATTTTAATTTCTATCAAAAAATCTGGTTTCTGCTCCAATTCTGAATTATTTCAAAAATGTGTTTACCGATGACTGGATATTTACTTACCAAATCCATTTCCGCATAAGTAGCTTTAGCAAAACTCGCCCTGATGGCGTTACAGGGTGCGGATGGATCGGCCATGAAGGCAGCACCCGGTGCAACGAGTATGCCATTCGTAACTCCGCGCTGCATTACCATCTTCCACGTATCGTTGATACCGCGAACTTTGATCCACAAAAAGAAACCAGCGCTCGGTATTTTTATGTCAACCAAACCTAAAAGTTGAGTTGTATTAGAAATTTTTAACAATTCTCCATAAATTGTCGAGACAAAGTTATTAATCAACCAGTCACGTTGCAATTTACCTTGCAAATGTTTCTCCGCGAGTTTCACTATAACGTCACGTCGTTCCTTGTAAAACGACCTTATAGAACGGAAGTGTTTCATGAAGCCTCTGTATCCCCACATTTTGAACAGTTTGTACAAAATCACCTGAATCGTAAAAAAAATGAATATTCCCATAAAGCCATCACATTACTTTTTTCCTTGCGTTCAAAAGTTAAAAACCTTCGAGAAAAAAAACTGTCGAATCGACGATATTAAATTGTGACAAAGATTGAATTTTATTTTCATCGGAATAATGAGATTTCTTCACTTTCGATAATAATTGTAAACGTAGTTGACACGCGCCAAAAATCAAACGTATGCAAGAAATTTTTTAACCAACTATATTGACGATTCTTGGCAAAAGCGATAATAACTGACACGCGCCACGGTCAAAGTTCTTCGGGTTAACTTTGTCACCCCAGTCTCATCCACTACAATTTCTTCGAAGCTGCGCAATTTGTTTATTTTTGTTTGAATCGAGAAATGCGACAGAGTCTACTGCCAAGTTCATTGGCAGCTGACTCAATTGAACTTCGAATTTAATGAATAAAAAAGTTCTTAATTGATTTTTGTCAATTTAATGCTTTTTTTTAATGAAACATTGCGATCGCTGATTTAAAAATTCGACACGACAGTAAAACGATGAGAGTTTGAAAAAATTAATGGCGCGATGTAGTAAAGCGTAAGTAAAAATCGACCGAAATGATCGGTAAATAGATAATTTCTTAAATAATGACAGGCTCATTTAGAATCAATTTTTAAACGTCCTGAAAAAAGTTTTCCAAAAATCTGTCACGTTCGCGACTCGTTAGCAAAGTTCAACATGAAAAAATCATCATTTCGTATCTTTCAGATCTCATGTTCTTAACTGAAGACCCAATATCGTTGAAAAACGTCGAAACTTGATCGAATTCAGCCTACGAATCGATTTTAAAGTGAAAACGACATTCTCGTTATTCCAACGGTGTACATTGCTGAGAGTTACTCCAAAAAGTAAATTTTTGTAATTTCAATAATAAATCTTGCGGACGGTCGAGTGTCGGACCAAAAATTTGAAAAAATTTCCGCAAAATAAACCGTTGGAACGACAAAAATGTTGTTACTATTCACGACTAATTCAGTCGACAGTATCGAACGGAATATCGAGCTGAGTCATCCGAAAAAAATTATCAGTATTCATGTGCGTGTCATGAATCAAGCGAAATATATTTTCCGAGGTCACCAAATTTTCTAGCAGGTGTTCTCGCTGCAAGTGCGTAGCGAACTATTTTTTTAAACCGAGATAACCGTTTATACTTCGTATCAGAACTCGTGAGCACAATCAATCGGATCTCTGTACTCGAAGTTTTCACAATCAAAGTTGTTTGATTGTGAAATGATTTTTGTTATTTATGGAGAAAACGAAGGTTCGTGTGAAAATGATTGCACACGCAATACTAGTTGACTGTTGGTCCTGTCAATATCGCGTTACCTCCAATTCAGAGGACATTATAAAATTCATATCACGAGTTACCGAAATGTATCTAAATGCATTAATGTGTTTGGATTCATTTGTCGGGCATGTCGTCAGCTAAGCTCTCTTTCGATTTATTCATCCAATTCATATAATTATTTACACATTTGTTATTATTGTTATTGAAATTTGGATTCGTTCAATATGCAATTAGATAATTAACATAATATTAATCTCATCGTAATTTATTGATGATAAATAATTCACTAATTTATTTACATACCTGAGATAACGTGGGGGCGTGTAAATGACTGCTCTGCATGTGCAATTCGATACTCGCAACCAGAGGAGCAGCTGCTGTTATAAATCCAATCCTCAAACCGCTGCTCACGACTTTCGACATTGAATCCAATCGGATTACCCGGCCTTCGGTATCCAGCGATAGAAATGATTTTGGTTGTTCCTGAATCCAAATTCTTCGTGAGAACATATTCCATAAAGCCAAAGGTACATTAAGGGGTCACCATCGGTCAAAATAGTCGCAGATTTTCCTTGAAACTTGTGCAATTTTTTCTTCAATTGATTTTTCGAATAAATTCTGTTTAAAAATTTCGTTTTTCTGGATCATGGGGATCGTTTCCATTTTTTCTTTGCAGGTACGCCAAAACTAACGATTCGCGATCACTCTAGGAGCATTTTTTCTGGTGATTTTATTTCGCGACAATAATTTTGGGATACTCTTGAAAATTCCACGCGATTTGAGGGAATTTCGTTGAGCAAATAATTTCGTAATAAATTATATCTGTAGACTTGGTAATTGAGAAATTTTAATATCGACGTTGCAATGTTTTTCCAGCCGAATAAATCGATTTGTCACTCACCTCGGTGAAGTACATGAAGTGATATGGATCGTCATCGAGAATGAGAAAATTGTATTCGCACGCAATCGAATAAATTTGCTTTCTCCTTTCGAGAGGGAAGACGACCCCCGTTGGATTGGCACCGGTTGGATTAACGTACATAAGTTTCGGCATTTTCTTTCCCTCAATTTCACGATTTTGGAGAATTTCTCGTAGAATTTTCGGATCAACACCGAAATCGTCTTGCGGCACGGGTATTAATTCTGCTCTGTGAGGCGCGATCTTTAACAGCAATTACAAACACAATGAGTGAATTTGAAAAATGCAGATTTTTCGGAGTCGTTTTTTACGAATTGTCACTTTAAATCTCGATGATCGAAGGAAAAGTTTGAAATTCATCGTAAGACTTCTTAATACGTTTGTTTGGTTTTTAAAAATTATTTTTCTATCAAAATCACTCACAACGACTCCAGCTCCGGGATAATAAGGATCCTGAACTAATATTGGATCCCCCGGACCGATTATAGCTTCGAGGGCTTTGCTGAGGCCATCCTGACCACCGGAAACGATCACGACATCCCGACTTTCCCACATGGGTGGAGCGTGAGCTTTTTTCTGAAATTCCCTGATAGTATGGAGAAGAGGAGGATAACCTTGGCTCGGAATATATTGTAAAGCCGCGGCCAATTCTTCGCCTTGAAGAACGCACGTTTTTCCGTCAACAGTTTTCATCGATATTTCGGTAAATGGAAAAGTTTCTTCGTTTGGCATTCCCTCGGCCAATGAAATAACGCTGTGGGCCGCTGAGTACGCGATTTTGGCTGATGGACAAAAAAAATGAAATCCATTGAACCATTTTCACCGAAGAATCGGCGTCAACTGAGACATTTATTGTGATCGAACAAAAAAGAGTAGAAAAAAGTGAGAATTTCGTATTTTTCGTATTTGTTTATAAAGGACAAGCTCTTACTCAATTCTCTTGTAGCCGCCGATCGCCTTCGCATCGACGTTTCCGTTCTGAACTGTGTGTAATCCATGTTTACAATTCTCACGCGATTCTTTTTTTTTTAACAACGAAAAAACCGATTTGTCGTTTTTGAAGTAACAATCAGAATCGATCGGATGCAATGATAACTGCACAATTGCCAGTTGTCGCTCGAACAACGTTCTCTCACTCTTACAAGATCGTTGAATGTTTATCCGAAGTGAAACTCGATATTTTAGTGGCTTTTTTTTTTTAGCGCTCGATCGACTCGGCAATCCCCTTTATTACTGATACCACGCGCACGAATCCGGCCTCTTTTATACCGCACACCCAATCGTGGAAAGAAGCTTGTTCGTTTCACTCCTTACGTTGCGTCAGACGAAATATTGATGTTATTCCAAAGAAGAAGAAGAAAAAGACGAAAAAACATGTATATTTGGCGGTGTGTTGTTGCCTGGGTCACAACTCTTCCAAATCTACTATCTCGATCCATGCCCCCCCTCGTTCTCGTTCTATTGATGAAAGCCAAACACCCAACGATTTTTTTTTTACACCGATAAAGAAATATTTTCATCAATCTTCCGTCGACAGAATTTTTTATCGTAATTTTTCATCGTTCGATGAGAAATTTTCCGATACGATTCGTCACTCTGCCCAAACTGATACAATTCGAAGTAAAAAAAAAAAAATCGAATTGTAAATGAAAATGCACAAACGATGCGCAGAAACCCGATGGACGTTCATCGATTTTACGAGGACGGAAAATATGATTAAAAAACTTGAACCGCTCACTTTTGTTTCCTAAAGGTCAAGGGAATTTTGAGAAACTTGCGACGAGAGAATTATTCACGTGCACGGTATTGCCTCGATTTCCGGTATCGAGTACGAACATGTAGAGACGATGCTCGGAATAATTCGTTATTGTCGTATCGCTCCACAAAATTTATACTCTCGGCAGAGTTAGCAATGCTCGGAAAACTGCGCTCGATGTTATCGTTTCCAAGTGTCAACGTAACCCATCACTTGTATAAGCATTACTTTACATATCAAGGAAATCCTCGATACAGAGCGTCAAGAACAATTGATAAGGGGGCGGAATGAGCTGAGGACAATATCAAATGTGTAAACACGAAAGACTTTGTTTCGCAATTACTTTGTCAACTGGCCTTGCTATTGTGAAACATATTCTATATTTTTCTTTGTCAAAAAGAATTCGTTCGAATCAGTTGGTTCATTTTTTATTTACAAAGATTCGTAGAAATTCAATTAAATTGAACAGAATTATTTTTTTTTGTCTTTCCTGAGACGTGTCTCGTGATCGAACCGCTCGATTGAAAATTTCGTTACGTCAGTCAGTGGCATGAAAAATACTATTCTCGTGGATATTATCGATAGATATCAATTCCGAGGACGTTTTTCTATTCATTTTTTCAAACAAGATAATTTTCATGTCGTAGATTTGCATTGGATTTTGAAACCTTGAGGCTGACAGGAAGAATGACATTTCGAGGGAAAACAACAGCCACGGAATAGCAATAGCTCGTTTTATGTAAATAATCCTTTCGATTAATATTCGTACGCATGCGAACGGAGTTTTGAACATTCGCGTTCGAAAGAAAACTCAACGAATAGCAAAGATCGAGGAAACGTGAAGAAAAATGCGCAGGGGAAGGAAAACGGCAGAATCTTGCGGACTTTATCGTTTCCTCATGAGACCACGATGGATATTTATTTGTTGGCAAAAAAACACAATTTTTTGACAATATTATGCGCAGCGACAGTCAGTAAAATAAATTTCCTCATACAACGAATTAAAAAGAACGAAAATGATGAAAAGCTCCATGGATTGCGTAGTGACATTAGGAGAATGGGTAAAACACTCGACACGCAAAGTAAAAGCAAGTTTTCATCATTTATGCGGATGATGTTGTTTCCTGTTTGGAAAAAATGCCAATTTTCGTTCGTTTTCGTCTCGTAGCGATAAAAATTTGTGTGCGAACCAGTTGAGAGCGGAGCCGCGGGGTCAATAGTTGAGGAACTTTTTTATAATGATGTAATGTGATAAATGATTTCATTCCGTAGATGGCTGCTCTTGGATGTTTGAGTGACTGATGAAATTCTTTTCGAATTGAAATAGCTAATCTGTTTGACCAAGCTGTTCAAATTTATTGCGGCATGCGCCTCGGCTGCTTTCGATGATGTAAAGAAACTGAAAAAAAAAAAGATGGATACATATTTGCGTTTAGATCTCTCGTTATCGAGGCACACGCCGGAGACACACGCTTCGGTATTTTTTTCGAGATCCAGAATATCTTTGAATTATCAGACTAACAAAATGTTATCTATCAAACGCAAACATACCCGCGCGAAGTTGAATTATGCACACAAATTCGCCAGAACCTCTGTTTTCGTAATAGCGGCGCAAGATCCACTCCGGATTGCACTTGTGGATGTAGAACGTTGCGCACGCTTCGCATCATTTCCCCACCTTTTGTGGGAATGCATTGAATCGGTATTTCCCCGGCCAGCGCAGATCCCGATCGATATGTTCGACGCAGTGCAGGGGAAATCACGTTAATAAAGGTTACGATATGAGGGGTTCTGCCGTTCTTTTTTTTTAAGCGAGCTCGAGCCACGAGCATAACCATAGAAAGGGGAACAACGTCGCGGAGGTTATTGTTGCGGCCCTGGAAAAAAATCTGCAGAAACGAGAATCTACATGAATCGGTAATTTGCTGCCTCGAGAATATTCTTTTCATAAACGGGCAATAATTTTGAAAATCTACTAATCTCTCTAAACAAAAATGTTCAATGAAATGCTTTACGACACGAGGACGAAAATGATTGCGAAAAAATTATGTTTCCTTTGGAAATTTCGATGCGTTCAAATTTTTGCTAAAAGTAAAAAAAATTACGAAACCGCGAAGCCTACGGAAATGCTACGTCTCACATAGTCCCGGTCGGTCATGGTTTGTAGATTGTCATTCTCACAAAAAATACCAATGGCAACTGCGGCGGACGACGCTCCTGGAAGGAAGATTCGATGTATCGAAAATAATGGGAAAATGAAATGAACGTATTCGAAGAAAAATGGTGGACGTCACATTTGTTGATAACAATTATTCCGCCAATTCCTTCTTCTCCTTTCTGCTTCATGTACTTAGTCTCTGTTCCGCAATATTATTGCTCCAGTATCTGTTTCTGACGTCAGATCCCGGCCAAGCACAAAACGATATGTGAAAACATTGCATTTGTATACTCAATCTTACTATATCGGCTGGTACAACAATAAAAGGGGCGTAAGCAATATTTTATCCAACAAAAATAATACTGGACTGACCAGTTGATTATGTTATCGACCAAAAGCGATAAAATCTCTTTGCATTTCATTGGCTATGAGTAAACTTCATATCGCGATTCAACAATGATTTTTTTGTCACATTCGCTAACAGCAATTAACGTTAATAATTTATCGAATTAAAAAAAAAAGCCTGATCCTCGTTTTTTCAGTTTTTGCACCATCGTGACCTTCGACCTCGATTTTTCCAAGCTCAAACGATATTTTTCGAACATGTTCACACGTGTGCATTTTCAATTGCAAAGTCGATCTTTACCTTGCTATTTTATCCAGCTGTCCGGTCCAATCGCATGACCCAACGCTGCGTTGACCTTTTGCGTCATTAACCGCATCGCGCCACACTTCGACGATTAGTTTGTGTCGTTGATAACAATGCGGTTATTGCTCGTATCTGCACCGAAAGAAAGTTGCAAGAACAGTGCCGATTACAACGTTTATACACACATGAGCCTTGCAAAGGAATGTGCTCATGTTTGTTAAAAACATTATTTGAAGAAATGTTTTTACAATGACAGCGAATTCGGGAAACGTCAAAAATGAAAACGATGGAACATCGAAAAAAAAATTTCAAGAACAAGGTCCATTTATTGAAGAGGTGGAAGTTTGCCTTTTAAATGAATGTGCATACATAAATGCACGTAGAAACGATTTCTGAAAGCTCCTCGATAGGCGATTATCTTGTCCATAGCATATTATTGATTAACGAGGTTTGACTTACGAATCATCCTCGACGACTCAACATCGTTTGTGTTAAGACTTTGACATGATACTTTGTCCGAAATTTAAAACTGGCGAGGAAGATAAAGGCACGATTTTGTTTAATTGTGTAGCCTGAAAAAAAAAATTTAATCACAAAGTGTCTGCAATGTTGACGTATGGAGTTGTGCGATTGGTGGCACAACGAGAAATTGATGGAAGACGTGAAAACAATAAAACGTTATTGTTGCGAAAGTTCTTCGTTTATCACATTGGATAAATGGGAATTTTTATTAGTGGAACTGAAAGATGTTTCGCAAAAAGTCGTTTTTTCCGAAAATATTGTATTTTTCGTCAAGTTTGAATTAATGACGAAATAAAAATGCATTATTGATTTGCGAGTGTTAATTATTTTTGAGAAATTCTTCGTCTCACGTGTTTTTCTAACAAGCTCGATAGCAGCGGAATATTGAAAATTAAAAGCTACAAAATTGCAGGATTTATTCATTCGTTTCCTTCGTAATTTCTTCAGTTTTCCTGATAATTACCAAATCCCCGGCGTACACGATCACTTGTGAGGAAAGAGGGACCAAGGGCGTCGTCGTCTTCGTCCTCCTCGATCTAGGATCGAGGAACATTGCATGAGGAAGCAAAAAAAAACAAATAAAAGTAAAAAAGGTTGAAAAAATAGTGAGAGCATCGCTTCCTCTCAGCAGTATGAACTGCGAGAGGTTAGTCGTCGAGACTTTTGGAATGAGAACGGAGGCTTACGGAGGCGCAGTTAGTCTACCGTACGAGATATATAAACCGTCGTTGGAAGAGAGTCCCCGAGATGGAGATGGAGAAACGTACTTAACGAACGGAGAAGTTCATTAAAAGCGAAATGACATTAGCCAACCTAAAATTACCCCTCCTGATTCGACCTCCGTTGGTCTGAGCAGCGTTAACCTTCTGACTGCTTCTCGCTCTCTCTCTCTCTCGCTCTTTACAAACTTCTTCTCTATCCCCGCCCTCAAAACTCCTCACAGATATTAGATATATCCTCTTGCGATCCTCTCCGAGCCGCACCGTTGTCTCTCTCTTCTGCTCTTTTCATATCCTACGATCTTTCGCCTTTCCCTTGCTTCTTGGTACCAAGGAATATATATTCCAGTACCGCTGCTTTCCACCTCGTTTCCTCGATATTCCATACTTTCTCACTCGTTTCCAACGGAATTTGCTAATCGCGCGACTCATTCTAGCCGAGCTTCATCTTCTCTGCTTCCTCCCTGAGTATTCGTTCGAAAGCTCCAATTGTTAGAAACAACATACACCTGCGGAATCACCGCGATGCTTATATTCTCATTGAGGCATCCAGAGACATTAAGGGATGAGATAACTGACAAAAGAGACAACTCCACCTCCGCACGCAGAGTACCACTTGTTCCAGCAACGTATATACATGAATATACAGAGACTGCTGCACGAAATAACGCAGAATGGCTGCTGCGCTCAGATCCAGCTTGGCCTCTGGGGATTTGAGTAAATCTGAGAGCGTGTGTTCTCTCAGACTCGATAGGAAATAGATCCCTCAAGGCAATTGGAGAAAGAGAAAGCAAGCGAATAAAAAAGAGAGAAAAGTAACGATCCGGACTATCTCCTCGCTGGGAGATTGTCTTCCTCCGTCGACGACGACGTAGACGCGACGGGATCACGTCGCTTCTGCTTGTTCACCTTCTCGTTTCTCTCTGATGATATGGTTGTGGTTTTTGGTCTTGCTCCCTCAAGCTTTATCCATTGGATATACGATCTCTCGCTTCATCATCATCAGCGTCTGTCAGCTCTCTCTTCGTTCTTCCTCATCTTCTGTTTTCGCTGCATGGTGAAGCTCCATGAAAACACCTTGCTCTCGCTGCAACGACAAGGGTTACACCATAGCCGAGTTACTTAACCCTGATAGAAACCACTTGGCCGCCACGAGAGGATTTACCTCGACGATTATCCTGAAATTTCATTATTCCCGCTGGGCCATGGTAGTTCGATGGTTCTGCCGGTCTCATTGGCTCATCCAGGAAGCCTCGATGCCGAGCGTGAGGTAAGATGGTGAGCCACGATCTCGAATGGAATCGACATTTCCTGGAGGGCAATCTCGGGAGAACGAGAGACACACACACACATCCACGATTGTTATTGGAACGGATCTGTTTCACGTTCTAGGGAGATTACGATAGGGGTAATAAGACGAGTATAGAATTCTTGATGGGACTCTGATGGGCATTAAACTTCGAATCTCCTTTCGATTATTGGTCTATGAAATTTTTTTTATGGGATTTCAGACGATGGCTTCTATCTGCTTCCGACGAGAATTACGTCGCAACCTTGCGAACAAAATCCTCTGATAACCCATTCCGGAAGCCCAATTTGGCTCTAGCAATTTCCTTTTCTTTCCGGTTTTCTTTTTTCTTTTTCTTCAATTGTTTGAAAAAATATACTCCGCGAGGCAGCATTTGATCTTCATGAGAGCAAAGTTTTTATTTCTCAGTTTTCAGTACACGCTCGTCAAAAGAACGATATCGCTTAGAAAACTATGAAGCTCGTCCTTCATTGTGTTCCATAAGCTATCGCTCGCTTATGACAAAAGGCTCCTCTCGAGCAGGGTAAAGAATTCAAGCTCTCTCCTCTCTCATTCTCTCTCGACTCTCCGTTTAGCCACGTAGACACTTTGTATCTCTTGAGTTTGGATTTTTGCCGGTTCGTGTACCCGTAATGTATAACTCTGTATAGGATATATACACGCGTTAACGCCCCGACGATACCTAATTGGGTGCCCACCCCATGCTGCCCCATTATTCCGGGTGTCAAAATACTTCTCGGTTCTTTTCACCGAGGGTCGCTGCTGCTGTTAGCTCTTCCTCCTTTCTCTTTCTCTTTCTTTTTTTTTTCTCTCCCCGGGTCCCGTGAGCTCTGTGCAGGCACACGAGTGTGTCGAACGCCGAATTTCTCTGCTCCCATCTCCGTACTCTTATAATCCTTGAGCACTCGCTCGGCCGCGATGTGTTCACATCATGAACCGCAGCAACTCCATTATAATACAACGAGGATTTTACGAAGCGAGAGAAAAATACTCCACGCCACAAAATGAACCTGAACCTGCGCCCAATGTGTGGATTCTATGTACGCAACATTTTTTATATCAAATAAAAAGAAATACAATTTTCAAAAATCAACGGCAAAACGAGAAAATCAAAAAATCAGTTTTCGCAGGATTGACTGATTTTAAAATAACTTTACTTCTCATTAGTTGCTGTAATCGCCGGATTACCAAGATGACGAGAATTTCCAACTTGACGAACAAGACGTCGAAAGAAGCTTCAGAGTTTATTAATTTTGACGCTGCCAAGCGAAATTCGTTAAAAACAAAAATAAAAACGAAAAGAGTGATTTCAAACTTTTCCCCTAGCGTTCTACCGGAACGTTGTAAATTTAAAAATTTATTACAACGTCAAAACTTGTTTTTGTTTCTAAAAACGATATAAAAATGATTTAGAAAAAGAAAAAATGGTTTAGTAATCTTTTATATCCACAGTTGACAAAAAGTTTGTTCGTTGACGTAGAATTGGAGAAAGAGAAAATAGAATAAAGGGGTTAGCGATGGAAATAGATTGCAGAGGTTTTTCTCAGCATGCACGGCTTTTCATTGGTTCAACACCTTTCCATGCCACCTAACTTCGAGTCTCTTTCCACTTTATACCACTGGGTACATAAATGTGAATATATATAGAGATGTGGGGGTAACACATGGATTTTGACACGTTGCTGATACGAGGGCAGGTATATACGCACGCGAAACAATTCGTAGATGGTGACTGTATAGGTGGGCGGTTGAAAATATCAGAAATACGCTGAGAGAAACCACTTTTCACTTGGCGACGTACCGAGGGAATTTTTCAAGCGCGAGAGATGATTTCTCGCCCGGGGTATTTTCTTCATAACCAGTTCTCCACGCTAGACCCGCGCCAGCAGGCTATTGAATTTTTCATTCTTCTTTTCCTCAGTCGTTTTCTCTCCTGTATTCTTTCGTTGCTCCGTTTCTCTCGTCTAAGCGCGACGAGAGAGCGAATTTATTATTATCCGAGTCACAAAATTGTCGCATAGCCGGAGGAAACGCTTTACACGAAAACATGGGATATTCCAGAAAAATTGAATCAATTATTTGCAGAAATTGCGGCTTCAACAAAGAGAAGAACAGAACGTGATTTTTTTTCGTATTTTAGCAATTTGTTTTAACTATTTTCATTGACAGGCAACACGTTCGATTTAGATTCATTGTGAGGAAGCATAAAAAAATGATGAAAACATTTTTTTGCGATAAAACATTCCGATTATTCGTATTTTTCGTCAATTCACATGCAACTTTGAAAAATATTTTCTTCTATACTCGTCCATGCGTGCACCAACCGCAAAGCACCATCAGTTTTTTTTTGTTGCCAAAGTCTCTGAGCTCCCAGCCAAAGAAAATGAATTTACCGAGCAACATCTTTTCCACGAATCAGGTCGCCTCCGCATGGAGTTTCGCTAATGTAGTTACGTCGGCAGTCTCGATAATTGGTGATAATTCGATGAAACTTCGTTGAGACGCTCATCAAGCAGGGTCTTATAGGGTGCTTGGCGAAATATCCTTTCATTCAATTATACACTCGATTCCGATAACACAATTATCACACCTACATGCAATATATATAAATGTGTCCATAACTATTTTCTAATAGTTGGAAAATTCATCCTGTGTGTTCGGAAAAAAATGGGAATTTACACTGTAAAAGAAT
Source organism: Hyposoter didymator (assembly GCA_037952995.1). Classification (NCBI taxonomy): domain Eukaryota; kingdom Metazoa; phylum Arthropoda; class Insecta; order Hymenoptera; family Ichneumonidae; genus Hyposoter; species Hyposoter didymator. The sequence continues at coordinate 2,098,642 of JBAJMU010000009.1, forward strand.
GATGGCTGTTGCAGCGATTTTGTGTGAAACTTTTCATTAAAATGGAACAGGAAAATATTCCAATCGAGGAAACATCTTGTATTGCCATTTGGCCATATTCACTGGCCATGATTCACGTCTATAGTTCGTGTAGCCAATACTTGCAAATACTTCGATGCAACAAAAACTCGAGATACGAAAAAATTACCTCACGAATCTCCGAGACAGTGTTCGTACTCGTTAAATAAAGTTTATCGATAATTCATGAATTCGAGGCTTTTAAAAATTGATTTATTATTTAATTATTCACTCGTTTCGTTCCTGAAAATATATTTTCAGTGCCATTTAGAAAACCGATGAAAAAAATTGAGTCAAGTGACATATTTTAGTAAAAACTGGGAAATTAATGTGCAATTTGGTGTAGAGTATGGAATCGAGTATGAAATTTTACGTTCGCAATCAAATTTGGCCTGTTTGACTTGTCAGCACTAATAACGTGAAAAGTAACGCGTGTTACCGAACGTTCAGCAATACGCTAATGATATTCGAAGTAACCATCCGGAAATTACAAACTTTTACGAAATAATAGCCACGAGAGCTATACGGTAAAGAACATTAATTCGGAAGCTGTAAAATTTTGAAATTACGAGGATCGTAAAAAGTTTTGAAACTAAAACTTTTTCTTGGATGGTCACGAGTCGCTTTGACGAACGCCCAGGAAGCTGATGGAGGTCGTGCATGGAAAAGAAATTTGGTGGCGCACGCTAATTATTAAAAACATTGAGAATTTCTTTACGCGCATCGCTTGGACATTTTTTCCCTGCAACGCTGATAAGATCTCTCGTTTGAAAACTCACAAATGACGAAAAAAACTCACCAACGAGGAAGAGAGGCCGCAGAAGAAAAAGAGAGAGTGCAGGTGCGTGTACGAGAGCGCAGAGAATAAAATAAAAAATGTACGTTGTTGACGTATAAACCGCGGGTACACGTTCAAGTGTGTATAAGAGTCTCGAATTGCATTCTTCGGTCTAATTAGGTTTGTTCGGTTTACGTATAGCAAGCGGTCCAATTATCGATAATTGCGTAAAGATGTCACTCCCTAAGCGGATTCCTGGCGGTTTTACGATATATTGTGTTTCGTGTGGGTGTGTGTGTGTGTGCATATGTGTGATTGGGGAAACTAAGCTGTACCCATAGAGCAACCGTGCAACCAGATTGTGTGAGTGCCGTGTAACCCAAGGGGGAACCGTTACTTCACATTAAAATGCATCCCCTTTGCTTCATCTCCTTCTCGCTCGTTCGCACTCCCATATCCACCTCGTTTCCTAATACTCTCGAAACTGCACACACCACCACGACGACGACAATGGCGAGCGTTATTCTTTTCACAATATTTCTCCTTCACGTTACGAGACTCTGTCCACGACACCCTACGATAGCTCGTGTACACTGACACAGAATTTTGCCATGTATTATTCACGGTAATGGACACGTCAAAAGTGCTCACTCAAAACGCAAATCCATCGTAATTTATGATGCAATTAGTCTGGTTATTGAGTTTCGTTTGTTCAATCAATTTGCCATTTAAATAATTGGGGAATAATGAGCAATTAAAATTAACGCAGTGAAATCAACTCCCAGCTTCGATAATAGTTGCACGACGACAAAACAGAAATTGAAAACAAAATCTCGTTGGAAAATATCGATATTTTGTTCGATACGTTCGACCGAACGTTTTTTTTTTGCATAATCCAAAAAATTGTGTCCTTGCGGCAAGAAATGTTCTATAAAGTCCCTTCGGAAGCAAATCGTTGTCGTTCCAATCGTAAATTTCGCTGATAAGTCTGTTAGAAACTGGATATCCTGCCAAAGTGACGAAAATTTTGAAATTATCCAAAAATATTTTGTTTGGCGTGTTCAAAACTTTCACCGCACTTCCGGTTTCATGTTTCTCTATTTTTCAAACATTTACACGTGACATTTTTTTGCGAATTTGAATCTCTTGAGTGAGGCTAGCGAGCGATACGCTTGTGTTTGTTCTTTCGCATTAAGGGGATGCAGAAATTAGTCCTTTCACGAGAGGCGTCAATGTGAAAAATGAGCCCACGAATTACCTTTTTTATGATTTTTATTTCTCCTCCCAGTCTCTTTCTCGTTGAACCTGCTAAAGAGTCATGGGTACGCGCGCATCAGAGCAGCGCACGGTAAAAAAGTAATATAAGCCCGCTTTTCTCGTTGAGGCAAACCTGACATAGAGAAATTAAATTAGCTTGCCGTGGCGAAATTGAAAAATCTCTTAAACCGAGGCAAAACTGCGGGCAAAAGAACTACTCGGTCTAGCAGTGCGTTATATATACATGTTTGTATATAAATACATAGGAGCAAGAGATGAACGCTGGGAGAGGGTTCCCTCGGAGAACGCGAAGCTGTGGAGGAGCACATGCGGGTGGTGGCGCGCACCAGCGCAAAACTCGTTTAAAGATGAAAGGACGGCTAACGACTTATTTTTGATAAGAAGAAAAAGTTAAGGCACTTTGCGGAAGAAGGAGGCGCGCGGGAGGTTCAGCTCCGCAGCAAAAACCCAAGAAAACGAATGCCGGCTTTCCAGAGGGTGCGAGTGACTATATACAGCAAAACCACCGAGTTGAAGACGCGAGAGTGCCAAGAAACTTGTACGTGAGATTACCAGCGAAAAAATAAAACACACACTCTCGAGCGATTTCTTGCTTTCTACTCTGATAAACTATTTTTCTTTGACGTCACATTTGCCGACTTTATTTCATCAAACAACCTGATTTGTAACACACAAACACCGTGTGAATCCGTAGACTTTGGAATTCCTGTTCGCGTGATTTCTTTAAAAAAATAAAAAAAAACAGGCCCAAAAAATCGGTCGAATCCAAAAGTGGCAATCCAATAAAAAGGATCGTCATAACACGAGAAACAACATTTAAAAACTCGAAAATCAAACTCGCATCTTCATGCCTCCCCGAAATTACCGACGCGCTAAATGTCATTCGTTGGACCAATTTTCAGATTCGTCATTCATCAAAAAGTCATATTATCTAGAGGCGAATCGTTCAAGTGGAGCGTTTGGCAAACCGAAAGGCCGAGGCAAGCAGCAGCGAAAACACAACAGTTGCGCTAGGCTCAACTCAATTGCCATGTCAAAACGATGTGAAATGGGATTGATGTAATTTGGTTAGCCACCCTCTCCTAAATCTACCGTTTATATCCTCGTCGTCATCTCTCTTTCGTCTTCCCCACACACACATATACACACATACAAAAATTTCTATATATACAAATATATAAAATCTAGCTCGTAGTTTGCTGATGTTGCCGGGTGTTTCGTGATAAACCAGAAGTTAGGGCTCCTTGCTGTGGGGCTGATTCTAATGACTTATGAAGTCAAGCCAAATGACCGGACCGCCTTTCTATCGTCGCGAACGGGTACACACACATACACACGTCGCGAGACTCGCACACAAATTCGTCAGGTTCCTAAGTATGTGTAAATTAGTAATAACAATTGAAGTGAGTATAAGGTACACATCGAATCACTGGAGAAAATTGAATAGCCTCCCGCCCTGCTCGTCGGTCCTGGACTCTCGTCCCTTGCACAGTTTTTTGATGAACCTCGATAACGCGCATTGGAAGCGTGCTTTTCGTAATATACCGGTCTGTATTCGTGCAATAATCGCACGCTGGTTGAACTTAATTAATGAATTGAATTCAGCCAACTTTTTCAACATTCTGTTGTGACAAATGTTTCATCAAAAGTATCAAACGGGTGCAGCGAAAAAAAACGTGATTAAACGAAATGGTTGCAAAAGAGCCGAGTGTCACGGACGGATGAGCAAAAAAATGAGAACGGAGATTCGATTATTGCCTCTGGCGATTCCGATGCGCAGGATTCTTGCTACAAATGTCGTTGATTAAAAAAAAAATGTTATGGTTTATACATAAATAATGTTAAGTCGTAATTATCCAAATTTACGTACACGCAGCGCGTGCGGGGCGGATGGGCTTGGTTATCAAGTGGAATCGCAGTGATTTACTCCGATTTATGGAGATTGATTGAAATCCATTGCGCTCACCCGAAACCGTAGCAGAGCTCACTAAAAACAAAGTGACGCGACGTCCAAACCGACCATCATCCTCGCACGCATCCAGATACTTTTTCGACTGTATATTTGTACTTTTTGTTCATATACATATATCAACACTCGAATATATTATATATGTATTTTGTGAAGGGTCGAAGGGTGGCTGGAGAGAGTGAATATTCACCCCGCAGGACTCGACACGCCCAACTTCGTTAAACTTCGATTCCGGCCGTTCTTGCGTTTACTCTCGCTTTGTCAAATGCCAGAGAAAAAGAGGGACGAAGAGAAAGAGAGAAAGAGAGAGAGAGAGAGAGAGAGAGAGGGGAGGGGAGATAGAGGGCTGCTCTCGGTGCAAAAGTCCGCGCGCACCTCTCTCGTTGGCCGATAATCGATTGCCTGGGCGATTAAAAAAAGCAAACATATAGAGCGATAGAGAGGATGGATAGAAAATAAGAGTAAAAAAAAAAACGAAAATTCTGTTGGGTGGGTAGTTACGCGACTAGAGCTTGTTATATTTGTGTAGTGTAATAGAGGGAGTGGGAGTTGGAGGGACGAAAATGGTCCAGGGGGTGTTGGGGGAAGGAATTGAAAATTGGCTGAGCAACGATCTCACCTGATGGATATTTATATGCATATATATAAAATAAACGTATCGATGTATTCAAAAAAACTGCGTGGAACAGTGTGGATAATTGTGTATTACAAGCATCGCTTACACCCATTTTTGCAAGCCGAAGAATTGCAAGTCGTTCGTTCGGTGATTTACATGCGATCAAACAGCAATTTTTCACCATCACAACTAGTTCAATTCCATTTTTATGGACGCATACTGATCGAGCTTATTAACCCGAAATAAATTTTATCCGCAGAACTTCGATGAGTCCCGAATGTTTCGGGCAAAAAAAAATGAAAATAATGACAAAAAGTTTGCATCGGTCAAACGTTTGCAATAGCGCACGTAGTCTGTTCAAAAAACCTTCCTCAAAAAGTGTACCTGCTGGACCATACCGACAAAAAAGAAGCGATGGCTTTTTTTTTATTAAACGTACAAATTTTTTATTCAATAGTTTGTTTTACTAAAATACAGGAAAAACGAAATGAAACGTCCGCAGAAGCCAGAGTCGAGTGTATGGCACATGTGTGTTTTGTTATATCCAAAAACTTGTCGAATATCTGTATGCTTATAAAATATATGTGTCTTTAGAATGTTGGCGGTTTTCTGGTGGCGGTTGAAAGAACCAATTTTGTCCTAATAGAAAAATCCCCAGCGCCGAACCCAATTTATAAACCCGCAAACATGGCTGGCTGAATCGCTTCGTAAAATGGTATTTGTGTAAGTGTGTGTATGTGTGTGTTTGTGTGTATGTGCGTATGAACTCGTGGTTTTGTATAGATGGAAAGAGGGTGTGCGGTTACGAAGTACGTTTTTCGTATTTAAGTGGGAGGGGATGCACACACGCGTATATTGCTCTATCGTCAGTTGGTGGGCCGAATGCCGTCACACAAAACCCGCCAAGAGAGGCGAAACGACGAGCAAAACCTTGTACAACGAATTTATAAAAGCACGCGCCGTCGCGACGCGGAAAACGCGAATTTTTCACATATATAGAGCAAGCGCACACCTCTTTTTTCTCCTGTCATCGTTACGCTTTCATTACTATCTGAAAAGGTGGCAAGAGGCTGAGTGGGGAGGAAAAAAGCACAGGGGGTTGAAGAATGGAGGGAGACGAATGTGGCGAAGCTTCACCAACTCGACAAGCTCAGCGAAAAAAGGGGATGAGGATTAAATTCCTATGCAACGACGAAAAATTCACCTCTTGTTATATTTACGGAAATTCTCACAAACTTACGTTTGTATCAAACATGTACGAAACGTTTCATGCCAATTTTCCGCCATTTAATTCTGAAGTTTTGTTCATATGCTAATGCACCTCTCGGAAGTAATTTAAAAAAATTTTGCTCATTTGTTCATTTCGTAAAGTTCAAAAATTATTAAACCAATCGATTTTTCGTGATTTTTTTGTGATGAGACAAACAATAAGGGGATAATAATGTCCAGGGATGTTATTGGATCTTCGAGTACCAAAGAGAAATTTCTATCAAAAAATGATTTGAAATGGTGACCATTTTCGCACGTTAAGATGAATTTGAGGCGTTCTCCAGTGCGAACAGAATTCCAACAACTTCCGGTCCATTCACTGGCAATTACAAGTACTTTCGAAATAACATTCCGAAAACAAATACGTAAAAGATTCCAAAAATGTTTTTTTATCCATAATTTGCAAGCATTTGCAACAAAAAGGAAAATTTTCATCAGCAATAGACAAATTTATCGTCATGAAACGAAACATTTTGAGAATTTCAAATTTTCTACCAATAATCAGTTAACCCAGAGCTATCAAGCCGCCCTGCTCCGTTCAAAAATATTTCCAAGAAATTCTGAAATATCATTATCCCTCAAGTGTTCATTTCTGCAGTAAATCAATTTGGAAGTGGAAAAGGAAGTGCTGACAACAGTTTTATAAGATGAAAATGTAGTTTATCGATCGATCAACGTTTTTTAATGCTGCTCTTCGAATGACTTGGCAGCAAGTACTAATTATTTGATTCCCGATAAAATCGAGAGAGGGAGATGTGAGATATACATATTTAGGGTGGAGCTAGGGTGCATTTGAGTGACGAGTCATGCATTGGTTGAAAAAACGAGAATCTATATATCGCAAGGCAACACATGGTTCCTCAAAGGGTACTCGTATATTGGCTACAAAGGTATCCAACAGAGATAAATACCTCTGTAAAAGTTGGAAGCTAAACCCGCTCACAGGCCCTTGCGAGCTATTTGATAAAACAGAGGACTTTGCGATCAAGTATATAGCATTGAAAATATAACACATTTAGATAGCATAATGGTGATGCAGGAAATTGGTCGGTGCAGTACAAAACGTTTGACAGCATATGGACCCAGCAGGAAGCTCGCAACGTTCATCTGCAACAACGACGATATTCACGAGATTTACGAATGCGATAAAGGGTTTTTTGGTATAATCGATTTCGAATTCGATAACGAGACGACCTGCGAGCAAAAAAGGAATGAGGTCAAATGGGTGTAGTAGCAAAAGTAATAAAGTGGACCCCGAAGGAGCACCGTCTGGATTAACGGATCGACGAACACTGACTTACATGTTACGGCCTGTAACATCATTACACCATGTCTGTGTGTGTATGATTCTTCCGACAACATCCTCGAAATAAATGATTTATCTGGGACTTTGAATGACCATTGAGAATGAAGATTGCATTTGGATTTGCCAGCAGAGATGTTGAGAAAGAATAAAAATTCTTAGGTTACCAAGTAGAGAGGAAAATACATCGAAACGGAAGTAAAAAGCTTCATTTTGGATGTTGGATTCAAGATCACGTACCAGTTGGATGAAAATAGTTATAGTTCGTGTTCAGAAGAGGATATTTGAATGACGGTCGTGCATAATGTCGCAACTATGTGAAAATCACATGAAGGGACGTCTAGTGTAGACTCAAGTGTTGGCAGAAGACATTGGGTGGGTTAGATCGAAGAACACGCCCTCAATCTGGCACACAGAGGGCAGCAGAGGGTTGACGAGGTGCTGGTATATAAAGTGTGTATCGGTGGTGTATGGCTGACGATGATGGTTCACCCTTGGTGTAGGTGGAGGAACGACGCCAGCGTTGTAGTTTATTTAGCAGCGCCCTGGGCATCGGTAAACACCGGGTTAGCGAATTGGCCCCGAGGCTAACAACCAGAGACCGAATGATAGTTAACGTACCGCTAAACGCCATTGGAGAGCGAGCAGGCCCCATAACACATGAAAGAACGCAGAGAGTATCGAACGGTTTCTCTCTCATCAACGTCATCACACATATCTCATTTTTCCACACATCACTCTTTCGTTTCACGCAGTCGTGTCGGTGTACGTATGTATACTCCGGACATAGACATAAACATTTCGTGTATAACGCATACCACACTTGTCCCCGTGAGATGCGAGGGCGACCTCGAACGAGGGGACGAAATTTAATTTTGTGCTTTTTGTACGCTGGCGAATCTCGTTTCTACGGCTGAATAACGTCGATGCCGGGGGCTCCAAACCGGGCTGAAAAGGGACGGGAACCAGGGTAGATGAAACACTGTGATACACACTGTAGATTTTTCATGACAATTCATCGATTTTAAGGATCATCGGTTCATATATTCACGTTGCGTGTTTGATTGATGGAATAGCTCCGTGAAATATTTGCGTGAGGATCAATTCATCGAGGTGGAAATTCTTCCCTGGTGTTAGAACGTTGATGGAATAATTCAGCTGATGTTTTGAATAGCAGCCTCGTCCCTGTAGTCTTTTGATTTAATCCTAAATTCATTATCTATATATTTGTTGATGACGAATCACTTTTCACTGCAATTATGTTGTATTTGTTAACGGTCAGCGCTGACTAACAGTTTTCCATCTAATCAACTTCTACGGAGTTGACTTGATGAAATCATGCAACCATAATTAATGGTGCAGCTACCAAAATTGCAGAGGTCGTAGTTCATAATGCATACAGCTATTTAGGTGGACAGTACATGGCCAATAGTTGTCAGCTCGTTCCATATATCCATTACCTCCCACACAAGCCAGTGATAGAGACGAAGGAGAGAGAGAGAGAGAGGGAAGCACATGGGTTGATGAGGATTGCGAATTCGGGAGACGCGTCGCAAGGTTAACCAAGAAGAGAGGGTGTGGTGAGAAGGCTGGCTATGCCGGTGAACATGGCAAGCGTGGATGAGATGCTTCAATTGGCTGGATCAAGACAACGGCCAGTAGCTGGCTGCGATGTGTACCTAGTTAATTAAGCCCGGAGAATCGATGTCTGAACGAACAGGCCAACGGAACTATCGTCCATCACGTTTGTGTTGAGATATAAGCAACGCGAGCCAGTGAATGACGCAAGCAAAGGTGGTCTTGTTGAAATGACGGACAAGACGAAATGCCAGTAGCCAGAGGAAACGAGTTGAAAGTTATCCGAGTTGAAGGATCATTTTAATCATGACAGATGCTCGTTCCTGCATAGAAATGATTCTTCTCGTTGAATTATACGAATAACGCCATTTTTTGTTTATACTACAAACAACGTATCATGCTTTTGTAATCTCATTATATCAGGATCCTGCAATTGATGGGTAAACGCCTTTGGTCTTGGAGCCAATGACAGCGTTGGAACAGTAGGACCATAAGCGATTCTCTTCATTGAGAACCCTTGATAACATCCACTCACCCTTAATTTTGCTCTCTCCCTCTCTCTTGCTGACCGTCGTCCGAAACAGGAGGACGGATGAAATTCGATGTGACCAAATGGGAAGGACGGTTGGAGAGGAATAGCATTTACGATGAATAACAGATATGCGGTGTCTCTGAATCCACCGGATAATTAATTTCACTGATAGAAGCCCACAGAATAATGGAGGATCAAAGGTTAGCATTGTGATTCGCTAGGTTACCGATAGATTCTCCATTACGTACGATGTATCAATTTGCCGAGCAGTGCGAACCAGAAGTCTGCTAAAGAGAAGAAAAAAATGAGTACTCTCATGGAGAAACAAGGAAAAAGAGAATCGCTCTGCTCCCGTTTTCCTGCTGACATAATTGAAGCTCCCAAGAGGGCGTTTGCGGGTCGCGACATTGAACGTTTAGTAAAGGAGGAGGAAGGTCTTGTTCCGGTGCGAAACAGTAGGATTAGAGGACGGAAATCTCAAGAGATTCTCTCACTCCTCAGTCTGCTACACCTCTCAGCTTGGGTAGTGGTGTTGCTACTGTTTGTGGAATACAAGGGATGATGCCAAGTATACATACAACGAGACCACCACCCGCGGTGAGTTTTCCCAAACTTGTCAGGATGAGCTACACCAACAGAGTTTACACACAGAGCTAAGCATCCAGTGGCAAAATTCGCGAGTGTTTCAGTGCGTATCCGAAATACACTGGGACCAACGCACCACAAATATCATGTTCTCTTTCTTAGTTCTCCGCCAGAGGCCAGCCAGCAAAGCATAAGAAAGCTTTGGATACAACAGGGAGGTGAAAAAGGACGTGAGTATTTACAGTGGTTATGACAGTGCACGGAGCACGGGTCCACCACCCGCAGCGTTAAGATTCCCTTTGCGGTGAATCGCTTCATCGTTCTCTTCTCCTCACACTCGGCTCCATAATGCAGCATTTTCGGTCCAGTCTTACACATTAACTGTCGCCAAACAAAATAGCGTAAATCACACTGTTCCAGGGGTTAAGATATGTAAGTTACGCCCTTTTGATACGGCGTTGAGAATAAGGATACGATTCTATACTTCTGTGGAGAACTGGAGCGCTTCGGAGATTCCAATATGGCGAAGGATCCGGCGTAAACAGAGCGGGTGGTAAATCCTCTGATTCTATACTCTCCTACCTATGATATATATTTGCACTTCATAAATGTATATAATACATCTTTGGTACGCCAATATAATAGCGTATTATTTCTTGTGTATAGTAGAAAATATAGCTTAAGGGGATATAGAGAAAAACGCGTTCTAGCGCCTCTAAATTCTACTAAATTCTACTTAAATTTTCTCTCTCTCTCTCTCTCTCTGTACGTCTGACACTCTAACGGAGACACGAATTTTTTTCTCAATTGGAGCGGATTTTTCTTTTACGCCAGAATGAACGAAGTGTTGATGTCGTTTCTCGCTTTTTTTTGTTCTTTTCTTTTCTATAACCTCTCCCTTTCTCCTCTTCTCCTACGGAATGAACCGCGATGATGCTCGGAAGATCCCTGGATAGAAATTAGGCTAATCTCAACCCCGCGATCATGGCGCCTGCGCGTTTGCGGTCCAGCGCAGCTGCCCTCTTTTCTCAACTGCGGAAAGCTCTTTCTTCTCTTTGATTACGCTCGCGGCAACAACTTTCTCGACAATCTCACATTTATAATTCGAATGATACGCTAACAACCATTTGCCTGATGGGGAAAAATCCGTAGTTGCAAAACTACGAAACAGATGCGCGGGAAAAATAAAATTTGGTCACAAAAAAAAACGTAAAATCTGAAAATCTTTTTTCTTCATTTTTTTCTTTATTTATTTCCTCCAACAGTCAGCCCGCGACCAATTTGTATACACGTCTTCTTAATCTCTCGTCTCACCTCCAATTCCGTCGCTTTGAATAGGATTATTGAAAACAGTTTTGAATTTCGGTCGCTACCGTGTGATCTATATACTGCGCATAAGAGCTGTTTATTCTCAAATTCTTTCCGATGCTCTTTTCGATGTTGAACCGCCACCATTGAAGCACATGAATCAAGAGATTTTGAAAAAGCTTTGTATATATCCAATATGTACTGTATACGAGCGTGGTTTCGATTGTTAATGCGGACGATCGGATCTGGCCACTCGAAAACACAATGAGCCGAACACGCAGGGAGTCGTGTCGGCCTCGCTCTTTCCTTCGCGATCGTCATCGAACGCACGTAGTAAGAAGATCGTCGAAACTCAGTCGCTCCACGATTCCAAGAGAGAAGATACACAATGCGCGTGCGACACATTTTTTTCGACCATTGACCGCGCGATCTTTGGCTCAAATTCATCTCGATTTTTCGACGGAAATCCCTGGAGCGAAAACTCGGAATACAAGTGCGCACAGCATACATTAAACTTTTCATGGAGAATGGACGATGTCGATTGTCCTGCGAAGCATTTGTGCAGACGATCATTTTATCGCTCGCTCCTATCGAAAAATCATTCTTCCAGAAATCATCGATTCATTTTCATAACGTCAAATCTTTCCACAGCATCAATATTCCTCAATTTAATAAAAGAACTTGTGCTCACGTGCCTGCTTATTAATGGAATAAATAAAATTATATTTTAGGGTGCGATGTCTAGATCGATCAATGAGGATATTTTTTCAATCGAGTCCCAAGATTTCGTGAAAAATCTGGCACGTGGCCTCAACAGCTTATAATTTCAAGTCCCGTATTCAAAATATAGAGAATATCTGACGTTTGCAGTTTTACTTGAGCCTGAAAAATCGTAAGAAATTTTTAATTACTCACGAAGAAACATGAAAAAAGTTCTGATCTCCAGTGCACCGGAGACAATTAGATTATGAATTAATTTATTTGTGTATTTCATGTTTTAACTATTACAGAGAATTTAAAATAAAATTTTGTTCCCAATTTCCGTGTTCGAATCATTTTTTGAATCATCTTCAGGACATCCGATCGGAAGTTGCGTTTAACCGGATTCTACCGCTACTGATAAATATCTTTCTAGAGGAATGATCGATCTCCAGAATCCTTGGGATACGGTAAAGTGATTTGAGGCTCGAAAGGTCTCTGAAAGGCACTAAAACTTTGGAGCAACGTAAGTAGTGAAATCAGAGTCTTTTGTTTTGTACCTGTGTGGTGCTTTGGAAATCACTTGCCCAGCAAAGTATCATCGTCTCCTCCCTTCTCGCATGGAGATCCGTGCCTCGATGTCTAGAGTTTTAAGTCCTGGTTTTAACTTCCGATTTAAAGGTTCTTTACTGATTTTTAGAAGTGGCGATTCCGTCCGATTGTGTCATGTTGCTGGAAAAATCTTGGCTCCGATAACGTTTATCTCGAATAGCTCGTAGAGAGGATTCCAAGATTTTCTCTCGTCTCTACTTTGACCAGGAAAAACCACTCTCAACTTCTATGCATCTATATGCATCCTGCTAAAAAATATTCCCCTGCCTTTTACTCAAGTGCTTTCGTCTGTCCTTTCAGAGACTTACGCTAAATTTTCGACCGTTTTGTTCCTTTCGGTCATCCGATTAGACTCATCTCCCATTAACCTTTTTCTTTCTTTACGATCCTCTACGCAAGAATACTTCCGATCAGTGCTGCCCACATCAGTGAGATAATTGATCACAACTTCTGGTACTTATAATCACTGACAACGGAGCCTCAATAACGGGCATCGGTGCATCGCGATAGTACCGGATCGTACGCTATTCATTCAGGATTGATAATTCTGTTCAGTTTGTTGACTTTTTTCTAAAACTGTATAATAAACATCCCGGAATCGATTCTGATGAAAAAATGGTCATCCACGTGCCTGACAAGTCGAAATAATAATAAAAAAAAATGTTTCTTGGATTTTCATGATATAGCTATTGGAATTTTTCCTTCAAATCGGTACTGGTCACTGGAAATTTTTGTCAATCTGTGAATTGACGACTAAATTAACGATTTTTCAGAATATATCGATTTGCCACATCTTTACGAATTCGTAATTAAGAATCTGCTAAATTGGTCGGTTTCCCGAATAGAAATATAGTCTTTTGTGTAAACTGAAAGGAACGAGAAATAAGAATTCACGATGTAGCATGTGGTACGATGACGATATGATCGAAAGATAAAAAAAAAGCCTCGTCACGCATGAACGTGTGCGGAGGCCGTCATCGGCAAACCACGCTGCTAATTTGGTGCAGCTAAACGGTGATTTGGTGATCGCTTCAGTCCACATAAACTCGATTGGTACAAGCGCTCTTGGCATGGAAACTGTAGTCTGGATTTACGTGAGTATTGAGATGTATATAGAAATGTGTGAATGTGCGTTACGGCACAGACGCATCGTCAAGGCTTTTGAAAGGGATTTATTGCCGGGGAGGGATGGGAGTCGAGGAGAGAGGAAGAGAATTCATCCGCAAACGTATAATTTTCCGGCGATGGCCGGGGATCGATTTTGAGTGGCCACTGTTTCGTTACAGGCGGATATCTTTTGTGGCGGGAATGTGGGCGTGCGTTTCCCCTCAGGGCTAAAACGCCAAATGGTTATGCGCCGATGTTGCTACACGATTTATAAACGTGCACACGCATTATATATATAAGCTCAAAAATACAGCAATGCCGCAAAAGTGTAAGTATAGATTTGTCGAATTGTAAAAACAGGCAATGAGAAACGGCGCGGAGGAACAAGAGAAATAAATATCAACGGTTGAAAACGAACTGAGAAAAAAAGGGAAAGATACAGAAAACACGACAAATGGTCGCGGTGGAATAATAATAGAGAAAAAAAAAAACAATCGTAGAGATTGAGTGAACACCCAGTCGAAAAACGATTGACAAGCGAAGAGAGATAAAGAGAGAGGGGGATAGAAATTCCCGGATGAACTTTCGCGGAAGTGGTTTTCTTTCATTTCGTTCGAATATCAACCGCCCTCCTCCTCCTCCTCTTCCTCCTCTTTTGCTATGTATACCGTCTCGTTCGTTCGCGGCAGCACACACGATCGATATCTCCTTCGTGGATTTTAATTGAGCTGCGGAAGCTCCCAATTGAGATTTCGATGAGTTATCTACACAGGAGAATCGCTATTAAATTGGTTGAAAAAAAGGAAGAAAGAATCCAGTCGATGAAACGTTCCATATCAATGTTCAATCTCTTTCTCCTTTTCACCCTAAAGTATTTCTCATATACTACTTTTCGTTATCGCATGAAAACTCGCCATTTTTTCCTCCTTTTTATATAGAGAACGAAAATCCATTTTCAAGCGGATTTACAAAGCATCCGACGAATAAATTCGAAATCATGGAAATTCAAAATGCCCCGAGACTTCCTATGCTGCTTGTTAGAATATCAAACAAAAAGCTCGATTTTTTTTCATCCAATCGTCCAAATTTTATTCAACATTTTATTGAGGAATCTGCTGATGCGATTCCGCACCCGCAAATTCATATAATTTATTAATCAAGTACACTGGGAATGAATCTTTGTCAAAAATCGTCGATATTTTGTCGAATACGATAAAATAAATATTTTTTGATAATTTCGAAATTTTTCTTATTTCGGCAACATATTTTGGTTTCTAACGGAATCGTTTGCGAAGTTTACGAGTGGAACGACAAAAATTTGCTTCCGAAAAGACTTTCGAGAATATTTTTTGCTGCAATGACACTATTTTTGGGATTATTAAAAAAAACTTTTAGTCGAACGTGTCGAAAGAAATTTCCATCGTTTTTTAACAAAATTTAGTTTTCAATGTATGGAATGACAATATTAGATTTAATTGAATGGAATAGTATCGTGAAAAGAAACGGAGAAGGTTGGGAATTTGGTGGTGAGTTAAAACGAGACTGGGTGTGCAGCAAATCTGGTACAGAGCGACGTGTATAAAGTGGCGATATTATTAGAGATAAGTAAGCGACGCATCCAGGAAAGCGCGCCGCGGGCAATGCTCGTTTATGGAGTGAATAACGGTTGGTAGCGCGCGGGCGCAATGGGCGAAGGAGAGAGAGAAAGAATAAAGAGAGGAGAGAGAGAGGAGGGCGCGCGCGCTCGCGCAAAGTGGCTCAGAGAAGTAAAACACAAAAGCAACGCGCCGGTAAGCTTCACCTCGTTTCTGGCAATTACAGGGGATGCCAGAATCCGCCACAAGAATCAACCCAGACCGTGGCGTGGTCGCACCCTCCAACTGCTCGACGTGCGTGCTCTGTCTCTCTCTTTTTCTCAGTTTCCCTCACTCCGGTGCTCTTCCCCCTCCAGAGAGATGCATTCGAAGATCAGCGTCACAGCGCCATCTTTTCGTCTCTTTCAGCTCCATCCAAATCCTCTTTCGCCTGCTTCCTTCTATTCCTTCAACCCCGATCCCCAATATATTTCGTCGCTGCGTTTGTCTCGGTCAATCTTGGACGAAAGGAGATCAGCCCGCGCGGTGTAATGCGGAAGCTTCAACTTTTGAACTGAGATTCATAGCGGCGTAAAAAAAAACCTCGCCAATGTCGATACGAGTAGCTTGGGTAATCCGTTCGCCCGTGGAAAAAAAAAAAATGAAAAATACCGATTGTCTCACTTTCTCGTTGATTTCTCGTCATAGAACGTTGGGTTTTTGAATCCCCTGCCTTACCATCGAATCTACTTCCCTCTGGCATTCTCTATGGCGTTGTCGCGCTCACTCTCGTGAATTAACCCCCACCGCCGTTCAAGTGAGGAGATCAAGCGACGAGGAGAGACGTTTGTTCCACGATAAAAAAGGACACGGAGAAATGGACTCGAGGGGGATCAAGATAGTGTGTATAAAAAGGGCCGCCCAAGGGTGTGAGGAAGATGGGAATAGGTAAAACAGCCTCGTATTCCAAATGGGGATGAAAATGTGTAAGAGAGATGGAAAAGACGCGAAAAGCAAAGATACAAATTGAAGGGGACAGAGAGAGATGGAGTTGGAGCAAAATCACTCCTGTCGAGCTCCCGGACTCGATTACACAATCCCCTCTGTCGAAAGCTTAATTTGAGCACCCCTGATCTCGCCATGTTCTCGAAAATCATCGTTTATTGGCTGCCACAAATGTGGCTGGGCACGCGATTGGATGGGAACGGTAACGCCTCTGGTTTCGTGTCCTGCCTTCCTTCTATTCACTAGCTCGGCTTTGCCTTTGCCAGCGCGCTTTGTCCTCCTCGTTCAACCTCGTGAAACCTTTCGTCCCCGCTGTTCACTCGCTCGCTCACTCGCTCGCTCTCTTCAACATCCCGCGACTCCCCCATATCCCGAGGCGAACGCGAAAGATCGCGTCGGCGGTGGCGTGTGCCTTGCTAATGCCCGCGAGCCAGCAACCAGGCCGGCTAGTACACGCTGGCACAACGCACGCTCAACAACACCCCTTACGAGAGACAACTACACTCTGTCATTAAACCTTGGCTTATGGCATTTGCTAGTAATTTTTGTTTGTCCATCAAAAGAGCAATTAACAGACGAGCAAAGATTATTCATCAGAAATAGTCGCGACAACGATTGATCGACGAACAACGTGTTAATCCGCCAGAGTTGCACTTGGATTGATAATCGAATGAGGCAGTAATCACGAATCATGTGACTCTGTGAAATCCAACAAACTTTGTGGTGTTGAGACAAGTTTGCTAAAGTGCCAAAGCGTCTGGTGGCAACCTAGTGAAAAACTAGAGTGCAACGAGTGTTATCAATGCTGTGAGGGTGTCTTTATTAATTGATTTTTAGAAGTCATTGATACCCCAAGGCGAAACAGTTGCAAACGTTCGACGTTTATCTTGGTGTGACAGTAAACAACAAGGATTCTGGAATATCACCACATGGTGTAGAATTCTAGCTTCTCGATGTATTTTGTGCGGTGAACTTTCAATCAAGCAACCTTCGGGTCGATACTAAGTGGCGAGTGTTATTTTTTTACCTGTCGTGAGCCGGATTGTCGTGTCAACATAAAAAAAGCTTTTATTTTGTAATCTTTGATCTGTACCCCGGAATGATGAGTTTCAAAGTTATTTTTCTAACGTTGTCGTGTTTCGATCTGTAATTAAGATGCCTGGTCGACTGGAACATTAACTAAAATTGATAATTACGAAAATCAACAATTCAACCGATTAAACAACGGGCTCGATCCAACTACTGAATGTGGAAATGCGATGCCCTGACATCCATGAAAACTTAACCAATTTATCGGATTAGACTATTCCGTGCTCGCGCGATTGTACATAATCGGTCAAACGTTTCGACGAATATTCGTCAAAACGACCAATCATGGATTCTCAACAACTCGTCGAGACTAACAACTCCCAAAACAGCCAAGACGTCGTCCTCCCTAAACCACCAGCCAATACTGTACCCAGACACAGCATAGACGCGATTCTCGGACGTGCCGTACGGAAAAGGAATCACGATGAATTGGAGCAATCTTCGAGAGATATTCAAGAAAATACGGGTAACGATTAAATATTTTTTTTAGCCTTTTTGTAGTTCAATATGCGAGTAAGCGTAAGCATGGGTCTGGGAGACCCAAAGTATTTTTTAACTAATAACGCTTCGCGTAATCCGCCAAAATTTACTGCAGTCGCGTCGTAGAGTCCTAGCGAGAAAGGACATTCAATCATATTGATCGTGAACCGGAATTTTGTTCAAAAAACAGAAAAAAAAATCGATAAAAATCTCAATAACTGAAATTTAAATCACCGAAAAGTTGGGACTGGGGACATAAATGAAAACTGAATATTCTGATTCTATTTAGCGAGCACGATTCGACTGATCGTGTCGAATCTTTCGAATGAGGTAGTTTGAATTATCCGACGGCAAGCATGGAGCGTCGCGATAAAATATTCGCGACGCCATTGCAATCATTGGGCGCTTCCTCGCTGTGGTCGGGTGAAAAAAATTTATTGGTTTTTTCAAATAGTTCGTTAGTTTGAATAATTCATTGCAAACACGCAGCGAATAATGGCGTTAATTACTTATCGGATTATGGAGGAACGTTTTGAACGGTGGTAAAAAAAAAACAATGATAATAATAATATTGTTAAGGGTTGGAGACTCGTGCATGGCGTGTCTGTTGGTTCGATCGGTCCCCTAGGATGTGCAAGACGATACACACGTATAGCCAAGAGTGACGTTGTCACCATATTCTACAGTGTCTCGTGTATAGACATATAGGATTCTGTCGCGTGGCAATGTCGGCGTATAATTGGAAAATCGTTAGTATCTCTGTGAGATCTCGTCGTTACCCTCGTCGCTACCCTCAATCGGTATAACACACATAGACCGTTCGCCAAGACTAATTTGTCGCGCGGAGACCACGCTTTGCCGACGAGTGCAGCAGGCACTCCCTCTTTCTCGCTCCCAGCAGCTTTCAAAGCGGCAAGCGATACTCGACGCGACAAATACACTAACTTACTCCCGTCCAGCGATAGTGTCACGTTCCCACTTTATTTTATGTGTCACTAAAATAAAAGTGGAAGCCGCATTGCGATGATAACATTGTTGTAGTAATTTACACATATTCCTTAACGTTCCTGTTAAAAAATCATGGGGAGCTTAAATCAAACTTGAAGGGAGTCGAGAGATTTCCATTGGGAGTGAATTATGAGCTAATAAACTATAAATGTGGGAATCGATTGATGCTGATCGTGTCAGAAACGTAACTGCCACTGGGTCTGCCTTTTTCGTTCGTCATTATGAACTCGTGATGCTGCTGGTAATCGAAGCGGATCGGTCCGCACTGCAAAATCCTAATTGGAGTGCTAGAGACTAGCAAAGTGGGTAAAAAAAGTAAAGAGGCAAAGATGAGGGTTCATAAGAGCACTGAGCGGCGGCGAGTCCCCGTGACAGAAAGAGGACACGTCCAATGGGCTGCTTAGCCAGAGAGACCGCAATCTTGTCGAACTAATCGAATTATCATTAATTATGATACCGGGCTGTGAATTCACCCTCGAAGAGAAAAGACGAAGAGAAAGAAGAACAGAGACTGAAGATTTCTGAAATTAGACAGTGGCCGAAATGCTTGTATTAATTGATAACTATTGAGACTAATTATCTCAATTAACAGGCAGAAAATAGACAGTCGTTGGTAATTAATGTTTTTTTTTTTTTTTCACTTTTCCAAAGTGCGGTTGAGTACGTACGGGAGAAAAAAAATCATTTAACGTCTCAATCGTCAAGAAGCCAATCAACTGCAAAACAATTACTTGCACACTAATCAGCGTAACTAAAAAAAAAAAAAAAAGTAAAAATATGAAATTCGTGTTATTTTCGTTTGACATAAAAATTTCATTCCATAACGAATCTTAAGGATGATTCCGGCACTAAATGTGCGAGATTAATTTATACTGTTTGAAGCTTCCCAGTCGCATTAGTACGGAGCGCCGACTAATAAGTCTACGTGTCTGAGAAAAAAAAATCATTGAAAAAAAAGTGAAGAGATCCCCGAAGAAAGATAAAGACAGAGAAGAAGACCCGCTTGTCTTGATCTTTTTCTCGCTCCCCGAGACTCGAATTGACGTGTCTACTAATGGATCGCGCTTCTTGGTCCCATCACTTTTTCGTTTCGTTCTTTTTTTTTTCTTCATACACCTATCCACAGATATACACATGTGTTTCGAGATGAATTTTTTATCCTCTTTCTTCGTTCATCTCATATCGACGATCTTCCTGCTTCCTCGTAATCTCAAAACCGAACAAGAACGGCTCTATTATCCGTTCTTGTGGTTACCATGGCGGCATCGCGCCATCAGGATCAAGACTGTTCCGATTCGGTCACAATTATAGCGGCTCGCGCCTCCACATTTTCATTCGAGACGCCGGATCAAGGCGAGAACGCGCTGAGGCGACCGCAGAGGCGATTTGTTTATCGGATCAAGTAAATGTCACGTACCTAATAAAATATTCGTTGCGAATCTTTGTCCCAATACGAGTGACAAAAGCATATCATTTTAATTGCAAACGGATAATTAATTCTTGTTAATGAATCATTAAAAATTTACTGCTTCCCATGATAATTCATGTCCATAAAATAAAAATATACCGGGCCAGTGATCGACGATTGACGGAGGGAGAACGTGATGTCTGTATCGAAGAAGGAAATGCACGGGAACGATGGCAACGACTGGCGAACGCCGTGTGTAACGAGCGTAGAGTACGTTTTTTTTTTTTTTTTTTTCCCC
>JBAJMU010000009.1:2119203-2256128 GCA_037952995.1 Hyposoter didymator
TTTTTTTTTTTTTTTACACCGTTTCGTTTTCTAGCAACAATCGTTGGTCGTGTTAGTTGAGTGACGTTGTACGCGATGAGAAATAATCCATAGGCGAGCACATACAACGTCGAGGTGTATGTATAACAGTCACACGTCTAATTTGGTGTATCAGTGAATCGTAATTGGCGGTACATGAGGAAAAAAACACGCGGGCTCGTAAAAGTCTTTTGTTAAGGGCGAAGGAAAGCGGAAGAGGGAAGAAGAGGGGCAAATTCCGATCGCGTGACATCCCCTTTACATGCATCGCTGAGCCACATGCAATTACGTGTAATTTTATAGCCATTTATTGCCCTGATACCTTTTGTTTTTCGGACTCGCGTCACACCAGTGTCCAAACATATATTTATATGTCTCTATGTAGATCGCGTCTATATTCGAGCATACTGTGTTAAGGGTGTGATCCGGGGGTTGAATGCGAGACTGCGGACAGCCCGACGGACGGCTGTTATTGCGCATCCGCACGAGCATTAACCGAAAATGTCCATGCAAGACTTCGACGGAGTTTTCATCCTCCGCGGTGAAAATTCTTGGCTCGAGATCCGACGATTTCGTCATTCTGGAGCTTCAGCTTCGTCGTGTAAAACACAAAACGTTCGAGTTCTGAAGGATTTCAGCGTGGAATGACGTTTGTTGAGTGATTGCCATGTTTTTTTAGATTTAATTTACTCCCAACTTTTAATTGATCACGTCGAATTGATAAAGAGTCCAAAACAGAAAGTAACCATTTTTTTCTTCATAGTTTAATTGCGAGTAAATTGGGAGGAGGAAGTAAAAATTGTACAGTTCCAGCTGGAGGCTTTTTAGAGGGTGCCAAACATTTATTTCCTACCCTTCTATGTGAACCTTCATTAAACGCTCACTTTGGTTCACTCCCTCGCAATAACCCTCGACGACCTCCTGACCTTGGCGACCGTGTGTTCCTTGATTCGAAAAATATTCCCTTCAATATCAAAACCCAAAATAAATCCAAATGAACCCCCTTAAACTGTCACCTCTTAAGTCACGTAAATAATTTGTCGATATTAGGAGAAAAAAAAATTCCAACGGTAACCAACTTGTTCTTGAACCAATGATTCGTCAGGAAACACATTCTAGTAAAAAACAGGATCAGAAGTAAATGTTTGACCCTTCGACCTAGAGTGAACGAAATGAGTTCAATTTTTTTTTTAATTTTTTCAATTATTTAAATATTATTCAAACACCTCGTCGGTTCCTTCGAGTCTCTTTGGGCCCCAGAAATCCAATTGAAATTAAAAAAAAAACTTAAAAAAGTCCCGATTGGTTGATTTTTGTCATGGAAATAAATTATTTATTAACAAAATGTCGGCCAAATTTTTCTTACACAATTTCTGCTTGAAAAAAACTAAGAATTCATGAATTTTTAATTTGCGAATTTCAAGTTCACGTTCATAATGAGTTGCCAAGAAATAGCGAATACGAAATGTTTGCCTGAGAGTTGAAATTGCGAGACCTTTCGCATGATATTGCACTCGACGAATATCGAGATTAACCACGATTACATTTCGAAGATCAAGCCCACGAGCGTACACCTACCCCGGAATCGAAAATTTAATATCGAATCTGTACGATACACCTGTACACTTGTATAGGTATATTTGGATTGACAGGTGGAGACAAATCTCGCTGAACATAGTCAATATATATCGTGTAGTAGCATTACGTCTGGTGCAGTATCGACTTATCGAATTGTCTCGGGTTCTCTCACCGAGTGACACCAACAGGCGACAGACTAGTTACACAGATCGAGTGACGAGGTACGATTTAAACGAATTACCGCCTGATAGAAGCGTCGCCGGATTGTAAATGGGCTCCCATCGTAAGAGACACATATCCACCGTACATTTATCGTGATAAGAATTTACCTGAGAAGCCCGTACGGTGGAAAAATAATCATGACATCTCCTTCATCTATTAGAAGAAGAAAATACGTCGTGATCGATCTACCACGTGCCCACACTTTTCGAGGGCAATATGGAACAGAAAAAAAAATCGTGTTTTATCAAAAGTCCTTAGAAAGGAATTCACGGAGATTTTTTATGGCCTGGAATCAAGAAAAATAGTGCGGAGTGAATTTTGCAACGCGGAGCACTGAAAAGACATCGAGCTGGCTCGATCACTCTGAAAAATCCACGTCCTCGAGATCCAGAGCTCTTGCGACAATAAATCGATCGATAAACAAGTATCGCTTCGCTGATTTGAAAACATTCTCTCAACAGTGTAGTCGATCAAACGGAATCTATTTCTCGATCGTTTCGGCGTATGGCAAAAAAAAACATGCTTTTGGTAAAAAGCGAAGGAAACTAATTTCAGTAGAAGTCCATGAAACAGAGCTAAGGAAAACGAGAAAATGAATGAACCCAAAAANAGAGAAGGAAAAAACAAGCAAAGATAGTCTCAATTCGTTTTCAATGAAGTAACCAAGCCGGAGCTGTGCAAACTGCTGTACGTATGGCTGATGCGATAGCACACAAGAGAGATTTTTTTCATTTCACCGAATGACGTTTCCCACACGGGCAAGTGAAATTATTTGCCGTTTTTTATGAAGCTCGCGAACAAAAAAAAGGCTGTATTGCCAATACCGAATCAATGAGCGTAAACGGATTTTCAATTGAATCAGGTTGCAACGCGATTCCCATACTATCGGGAAATTGCTATTGCTTGATTCCTGTTTAACCTGAACTAGAACCATTATCGTATATCAATGGCAGAGAATAGAAATAACGCACGATAAACGGAGAAACTTGAAGACGGTGGAAAATTGGTAAAACGTTGAAAAAAACGTTTTTTGGAATGGGAAAAAATAAAATAATGACTGGAAATAAAAATAAACAGTTTTAACGAAGAAAATCGTTGGGAACGCTGTACTCGTCTTGCTGGAGAAACGTATATCGTTCGGACAAAGGTAATTCTTGGGAAATGATCCGTAACGACCTCTATTAAAGGAGGAGGATGAGGTAGACAACAGGGGAAGTTAGATAGGAATGCAGAGAGGAAAGCAATAACGTATGAATGAAGGTAGAACGGAAAACTAACGAGATTGAGCCAATGGCTTGAGCAGGAAAGGGGCGCACACATATACTTGAATATAGAGGATGAAATTGTTGCTGAGTTTGATGAGAATGTGAGCGTGTATCACGTGCATTAGCACTAATACCAATTAGCGGCTATAGACTCGGTGTGATTCGTCGTGTAATTATAGCGATTGCCTCGTAATTATCGACGTTAACATGCGTCGAGGTATCGACAGCCCGCAACCGGAATTCGCGTGTTTCACGTTCATCTGTCCCTCTCCATCTCTCTCTCTTCTCCATCCTCGTGCTTCGCTCAATTCTCTAATGCCGCGTGTCGTTAAGTCACGGTACGGGTCTGATCCACACACACAAAGTTACACTCGCACACACACTGTAGCGTTCATTTGTGGAAATTATACAACATTTACATCTGCGTGCAATTCTCGTTTCATCCCATTCCTTATTCTCTCGTAATTAATTCGCTATCCAACTGTCTCTGTCTCTAATACTTAACTACTGAGATCATTCGACGCCCGATTCGGTTTAATCACTTGATATAAACCGCTCCCAATCGAATAAACCCAAGAAAAAGGATCAACCCCCTTCAAATATGTGACTGAAAGTTTCGCAGTAGATGAAATTTCGTAAACCATTTGGAACAAAATGATTTTTTATGCATCGATCCGACGTTTGCCATTGAACGATCGCATTAAATGTGATGAATTATTAATTACCTTTCGTTTAATTAAATCATTGCTGTAAAGTTGTTAGCAAATGGCTAATTAATCATGAGAAATAAACGTAAGAGATAAAAGTAATTAATGCATTATACGTTCTTGATACACTACATTTCATAGCTCACGAGGAAATCAGTGTAGGTCATTTTTCATTTAAAAAAAACTAGCGGACAGTTAACTTTGATTCTATTTCTCGGTCACCCTTCTACGTTGTTTTTATGTTACAGCGACACATACATATATCGACGTGTGTGTATGTGTGTGTATTGTAGTAAATTGTCACGCAATTCTGAGTTCCCAGGCGGACAAACATGTAAGAGTCATAAACACGTGGACATTCGCATGTATCGCGCGTCGAAAAGTATCGTGCAATGGGTCGCTTGACACACACATTCATTAAAGGTTACACAAAAATGGAATAACGGGGGATGGAATGAACGGAGAAAAGAAATGGGCAGAGTAAGGGAAAGAGAGAGAGAGAGAGAAAGAGTTAAAACGATTTAAACTCGCTGTACAGGTGAGGCAAATTAAAAAGAAAAAGAAAAACAAGCATATTGGAGCGAATGGGTCCGATGCCCGCCAGAGATATCCCAATAAAGCACGAGCACGCCACCAAACAATTAAATTATTAACCGGCGACGATAACGAGGCGCATGGTAGCCCTGATTACCATTATAATGAACGTTGCCTGCTGTTACCTGAACTCAAATTTTACTACCGCTTGTGTAAAGCACAAACGCTAGTCTCTCCACTTTCTTTATTTCATATCCTTTCACTTTATACCTCCAGACGCGTACCATAATTAAAACTAAATACAGATCATGATTTTTCAAGTATTATTGCCGAAGAGCTTTCTCCTTTTTGGGTGAAAAATTCGCAGGCTTTTACGAACCTCCTTAAGGACGTTGTATGGCGACGGTAAAATCAAAATTTTTGTTTTCAGTTTTTCTTAACACACAAAATTGTTTGCAAACCCAAGTTCATTAAAAAAAACTCTAAATCTACTCTATTACTCCAAATCCAAGAATTTCCGAGGTAATCTCCTTTTTTCATATAATAAAAAAAAAATTGGAAAAAATTTAACGACCGATTTTTTGAAAAACCGAATGAAGCTTCTTCGATCTCACATAAAAGTGTGTACAAAGTTTTGAGAGGCTTCACGATTTAGAAATCGAAATATTTAATGATAAAAATTGTGATTTTTATAAATAAATATCTCGACGAGAGAGAAAGATTCTGTTGAGTTTTAACGAAAATGTTTATTGGCAAACGAGCTGTTATGCTTTGCCCATCGAATTCAAGTTTTCAACCACGTCGAGGAATGATTGAATAACTTTTTGAGCAAGTTGAATTAATAATGGATCATTCGTTCTTTGTGGTACGTGTATGTATACGCAGTGCTTGAGAAACCTCAAGATTCATGAAGGGTTTCCGATGCCTTGAAACAGACGCGGGTCGTTATAACACCATGCTTCGAGACTCGATATCTTGGTACGGAAATTCAAAGGTTCTCTATCGTTGTGGCGCGTTTGTTTGTACTTGACAGTTCGATTTTCCGTGTTTGCCAAGCCTCCAAACTCTGGGCAAGTATACACAGGAAGGGAAAGAGAAAGGGATCAAGGAGAGAATGAGGCGGTCGGGGAAAGACGAAGGATTGCTGAACATGCCGATATTTCAACTCCGCGTCGATCGTCTTATCGAATATTCAGATATTTCCTCCGAGTTATCAAGTTCTCGAACAGAAAACTCACTTCGAAAATAGATTAACTCATAAATAATATGACATGTCGATTTATATTTGTTTTATTAAATTGCAAGGAATTAATGTCGGGCATTCATATACGTTTCAGTTATAACGATGATATTATTATTTTTAATCAATTTTAGACTCGGATAAAGTCGAGCGACGCTCTCTTTCACGAGCGGGAACCCCCGAGGCAGCTGAAGCTGTAACTCTATACGAGACCCGAGGGGCTCGAGCAAAAACCTGATGACAGCTTAAGAGCCTTTGCGCAAACGCCTTATTACACGTAATGCTCACGAAGAATTTCGGGCCTGCGTGCAAGCAATGGATTTTCCAATAGTCCACATTAAAGTCTCGATCGAAATCAACTTGGTTGATAACGTTTAACGAACTTGAGCAGATATTGACGTAGAAAAATCGATATTCCTAACAGACTTTTGTGAATTTGTTCAAATTATAAATCCTCCGAATCCGAAGCTTAAGATTTAGCAAATGCGGGAAAATCCAACTGCTACTTTATGGACAGCAGCAGCAGGGCAGCCCTTGCGACGTTCAAGATAAGGACCACTTATCATTGTCATCTGGGCAGACGGAGAACAGCGGAAATATCAACCAGACAAACATGGCTGACACACAAAGGCGAAAAGCCAAGAAGAGCTACAGACTCGTGGCAGTTTCCGTCCATATAGCGGGTGACCCAATGAAGAGGATCACGAACATTTTAGCAAAAAAGATCTGGGAGAAATTCAGAATTGAAAATAATGCAAGTTTTTCCGACATTTTCATATTTTACATAATTAAAGTAGCTCGACTTTGAAACTTCGAATTCCACAACACAAAGATGCAGCATTCTCTTGAGAACTGTGCTTTATCGACAAAGACTAAATTTCCGATCGATCGAGATGAATTGATCCGAAGAAACGTCTGTGAGACAAGTCCATGGCATCGATCGAGCCCACTGCGACACCCTGTACAGTTATAAGAAATGGTCCAGGCGATACGTTTACGGAGAGAGACTCTATAAGGACGAAGGAGCAGAAGCGAGTGTTCACGGGTTTCTCGAAAACGTTGGTCGACGCGGACCAAAATTCCGTAATCCTCTTTGGTCGGCGAGCTAAGCTCTCTGTTTGACGGCATCTCCCGTGCTCCTTGCTACGAACTGAATCTATATACATATCTATTAGCGAGATTGGTCGTTGGTGTCTTTACTGTGTTCTTATGAGCCCGAAGATAGTCTTTTGGCTTGGCAGTGTATAAAATCGGGTCCGCCCACGGCAACAATTCGCTCAGAGATCTTTAGGATAATAAATTGGCTTTGTGTATTCCGCGGTGTCTCAATCAATAACTTTGACACCATTGAAAACTGTCTGATTATTTAAATCGAATACTTTAATCATTAACTTTTGATTGAACGAAAAAAACAGACCACAAGCTTTTACAATAATGAGGTTCACGAGATAAACGAACACTGAGAATGAAATTTTGTTAAAAATCGTCGATATTTTGTTGAATACGGTGAACTAAATATTTTTTGATAATTTCAAAATTTTTGTTAATTTTTGGTAATACTTTGTTAATATTTGGTTTCTAACGAAATTGTCAGCGAAATTTACGAGTGGAACGACTAAAATTTGCTTCCGAAAAGATTTTCTAAAGAATTTCTTGCTGCATTGACACAATTTTTGGGATTATTAAAAAAATCGTTCAGTCGAACGTATCGAACAAAAGATTCATCTTTTTCAACAAAATTTTGTTTCCAGTGGAGGGACGTAGAAAAAGGTTTTGTTGAAAAAACGAAAGTGTAGAATGAGTGGTAGGAATGGAAGGAGTCAAAAGGAAGATGGACGAGACAGCAAACGTTACTTGATCGCTAACGAACCATCAATTAATAATATAAGCCGAGCACGCTATAGTGAAAGAAGATGATTGAGTGAGAGTGAGAGGATGAGAGAGAGAGAAAGAGAGCCGAGTTTAATCCGTTTAACTCGCAAGCACGAAACTTGCACCATACAAACTCTCTCTCTCTCTCCACTTCCCTCTTTTGCAAGTCTACCCATTGCTTTGGTCTTGCTGCAACACTCGATGCATTCTCCCACACACGGACACCAATGTATAGGGCTTGTACCTGTTACAAACACAGGCATGCACAAATTTATATGGGGGTATATATGTGGATCGTATTAAGCATGTATATACATGTATTTACTTGTGTACATAGAGAAGTGGAGGTATTAGCCGGCTATTCACGAAGATTCAATGTCTTGATTATAACGCTTGGTGCTTACTAATTATCGGCAACGGGGTAAGGAAAATGGACGCACGTTCTCTGCAATATTCACCCTCTCTCATTTCTGGCTACATTAAGGTCTTAGCCCCTAAGGGATCTGATTATCGTTCATCTTATTCGTCTTAGAAATCGTGTCCAAGAGTTTTTACTGTGATTAATGATTTGCATTACTTTTTGTTTTTCATCTCTTGTTAATCGAGTTATAAATGTTTCGTATACACGATGAAAATACTAATTGAGAGTCGAAGTTTCGAGGGGCCTTTTTTTGACGTAAAGAAATAAGTTTGGAAAATATTCAAACGTCCAGCAGGACGTGTAATTATTTATTATCGTCAATTAGTTGCCCACACTTCAGGAGACGTATCGCATTGTTCATCTTTTCAAATGATTCTGTTGGCCGATTAGCAAAAGCGTTCAAGTAGCTCTGAGATTCAAATGCACGATCGGATATTCACTCGACAGGACCTTTCACTTGTCGATATACATCTGTGTGTATTATACTAAGAGATGCATTATGGGGATTACGAGCAACTGTCAGTCTCGTCTCAAGAAAAGTCACTCTCCTCTCCCTCTGCCTTTCTCGAGTTTACGTTGAATTAAGTCGCTCCGAAATTTTAAATGCAGACGATGAGGCAGCGAAGAGATCTGGAGACTGGGATTATGCAATAATGCACATGCAGTAGACATTTATTATATGCATATCCACCGCATCTCTCTTCTACCGTCAACACTGGTTATTCGATTAACCTTTGGAAGTAAAATATTAACTTGTATCCCTCGGTCGATCTATACACAAGACAAACAAGTCCTCTCGACATAAAAACAATAATAAAATCGATCGAATAATCTGTAGAATGATAAATAAATCGAATTTTCATTTCTGTCATTTCCAGCCACGACTAAAAAGCTCGATGCTAAAAATAGAATAATTCGTATTCAGAGAATTATCTAATTCAGTTTCCCTGGCCCTCGTGCAAAGGCGACGTGTCAAAGAGTGGCTGCGGACCCTGTCGACTATCGAGAATAATTATATAAACAAAAAAAATTGTTCTCGCCTCCTCGACGACCCACGATTTTTGGCCAATCGCAAAAAATAATAATGATTTGAAAATGATTGTGTTGTGTGCCAAAACAAATCGGTACAGTCGTCAACGTGACACTCTGTAGAGTCTAGAGACTTATTATGAGAAAGCGGTTCTGATGAAATTCCATTCTGACCTTTTTTCCAATCAAAAATGTTATGAACTTCGTGGAATCTATCGTAGATTTTTTACAAACAAAAAAAAATGGGATTTTGATGCTATTAATTCGAAACATCCATTATGCTCTGATGGAAGCATTCAGATATATATATTTGTAGTTATTCACACGCTTTGGATTTTAACTCGATTAAAAGTAGAAGAGGGCCATCGATGTTCGAAGTGTTCTGGAAGCAGCGAAGCCCGCAGGCGATTTGACAGAATTTATCGGCAATCAACGTGTTGACCCATTAGTTTCTGACGCTTCGACGAGTGAGTTCGGTCTCATAGCCCTTTCGTATGTGTAGCTATACATACTCGGAGAAAAGTAGCAACGCAGTATTGGTAACCAGCTACTTCGAATGTTGGTGAACGACAGCGCGGTCTCCATCGACGCCACGCACCGGTTTCCTTTCTGTCCATTACGTTATCTCGCCGTGTCAATCTCTTAAGTAGCTAGAACGAACTAAAACTGCTCGAGATCGAGAAGAAAGGATCGAGTGAAACGGAGAGAGAGAGAGAGACGTTTTGGTTCTCGTGACGTGGACTCGATAAAATCAAGCACTCTATGATCCTCTCTTCGTTGCACGCTCGTGTCCACATCTCACCTCGTCATCGTTTATTCTTGCTACTGATCAATCGGTCAATGGAACTCTTACCGAATTATCATCGCCCGTTTAATAATCACGGGCCCAAAAGTTAAAAGAAATGATTCCAAAAAATACCAAGAGGTTGTCGTACATTTTTTTTCATAAAGTTCGAATGCCAGCGAATAAATGTTGCGTGATTCGTTAAAACCATTGAATGTGTCGTTTGAACTTTGCTCACGGGATCTGAACTTCTCGGCACCTGAAGTTGGGACTGAAGGAGTTTCTTCTTTGGACTAACGTCGATACACGATTATTGATTGTAGCTGATAATTAGTCGTTACAGAGCCGTCAATCAAGTCATGTGCATGCCGTGGGGTTATTAGCTCGTGGGTTACTCGACGGCGGAGCTTTGCCTTCCCTACTGTACACCCTGTCTGTACAATCTGTATTTTCCTCCGCGTTTGTCGTGTTTTGTAGGAAGATTCGTATCCGGAGGATTGAATCGAGGATTCGGTCTTTGCCGCTGTTTTCGGCTGTTGAGTAGTCGATAACGACAAGATACTAATTGGCAGTATTTCGAGGGAATGAGAATATATGTGTGTGGTATTTTTTGCAGGTGAAAATAGCTGCAACTCGCCTGGAAGCGACGAGGAACCCGGTGCAGGTTGTGGTGACGAATTGAACGGAGTTGCCGGTAAGAAGAAACATCGTCGCAATCGTACGACATTCACGACGTATCAACTTCACGAGCTTGAAAGGGCTTTCGAGAAATCTCATTATCCGGATGTTTATTCACGCGAGGAACTTGCGATGAAGGTCAATCTACCGGAAGTTCGGGTACAGGTGAGTCTCGATATGTTTTCATTGCAAGATTATAACTCAGTGGCATAAGAATAATCGCCGGGTTTTATCTCGGGAACTTGAAATGTCGAGAAAGTTGAATAAACTCGATGGGGGAGGGTCGATTTTATTGAACTCCTTCATCACGGTTTTTATAACTTTGTTAGTTTTATTTTTCACGATTCGTTGCTCAACTCTCTCGCCTTTCTTTGGCCTCTCGCGCTCTCCACTCTCGTCTCGCGCGCGCTTTATTAAACCAAATTAGATTAATTATGTGCGTGACAGCGATAAAAGCACGCAGTCGCGTGCCTCCGACTTATCGATTATGCTCACGGGAACTCCGGCTCGAGGGGACCTCGCTGGGGAAGAGTGAGGCCGGGAGACAGAGGGAATTTCGAGGAACCAGGCGTAAGATCGAGCTCTTGCTTGCGAGCAAACTTTGCAGGACTCTCCTCGGCGTTTCCTATTCTCGTACCAAGACCTCGCCAACTCAGGACTCGTGTTCCACGTAGCAAAACACTTTTCCCTCGCTTTCTGCCCTTCTCCGCTTTCTCACAACTCCCCTAAACATTTTCCTTTCTTTCCTATCGTTATGGCGTCTCGCGAGCGTTATGATTCTCCGTGTACGACGCAACGACTTTATTAAACGAAAAAAAGAACAAAAAAAAATTGATGAAGAAAATAAAATAATCTGCAATGACCGATTGACGTCGTGCGAGCAAATCCGGTTCGTCCGTGTATGTCGAAATCTGTAAGAATTTTATGAAATTCGTGAACGAGTAACGATGGAAAGAATTTTTTTGTTTACTTAGGAATCTTTCCTGAACAGACCCATGAATTTTTATTTTCTTCATGGCCTCACAAACCTCTGTACTATCGGTTGTGTTTATAGGGATAGAAGTTCCGGTTCGCGCCTCGTTGCGGTGGAACGCAACATTGACCGATCTAGGAGGGGATAGTAATTAAAATTTTTAATTGCGTTTTAAACCTGCCGCACCAGTAATCCTTTTCTTTTTCACTGACACACGCTACGACACGATGTCTGCCTGTCGTCTCGTTTTTTTATCCCTTTATCGACTACCACCGTGGCCTAACTTTTTATGTATCCTCTCCCTCTCTCTCTTGTTCTCTTTCTCTCTCTTCCACTTATCACTGTCCAGGCTTTTTCCAACTCTCATCCGTAGCCAGTTGATTTCCATTGAGACAATTCTAGTCAGTTCTTTGAATTGGAATTCAAGATTCCAATTGAATTATTTGGAGCCTCAATTGCTCGTGGCGTAATTTTCTATCGAACGACACGTTTCTCTGTCCGAGCATTTCCATAAATTGACATAAGAAAATGAGCGAAATATTGTACATGTGACGATACAGCGATTTTTTCGAAAGAATAAATTTTGATTTTTCTATCGATCGAACAAGGAACAAGGATATGGATTCGAGTTTGCGGGGAAAAAAATTCACTAGATCCTTCAAATCCTCGGGGTGACTAAAGCTCAGAACGTAATGGCAGCCGCTCAGCTACTCTTCTGGTTTCATCATTTTTAATTGACAACGTGCGCCAATCTCGTCTGTCAGATTAATCGTGGACCGGGTATACGAGCGCACAGTCGCCCAATGACAAAAGGCTATCCCGGCAAACGTGAGCTTAACATAGGTAGCGGAAGATTGAGGGGTTGAATCGGGTAACGCCGCGAACGGTTTTAGGGATGCGGCCTGCCGCAGGCCACATGCGCGATCCCCCCTCTCGCCTTTTTCCTCCACTAATAATCAAAGAGTGGCCTCGCGATTGATTTTTATGAGAAGCGAATGGCTCGAACCAATTGCTTTTTAATTTGCTGCAACGAGGAATTATTTATATTTGCTTAATTACTTGCCGAATCATTGCAAAGTTCGAACAACAGCAATTTTTTTTAATTTCCGAAACACGATTAAACGAAAATGAAAAAAAAATCGAATTTCTCGTCATTTTTATTTTTCTAAGTTCGATATTAGTTAGTGACGAAAAATACAAGTTACAATTCAATTTTTTTTAATTTAAAAAGTTAACATCAGGATTCTGTAATGATAACTACGAATTTCCACGCAAATTTGGATTTTCGAGTCGTTTTGATCGAGCGAACCACGATCGGTATTATAATAATTTACCAAATTATTGTTAAACCTAACTCGAGGGCAGTAATGGTATTTCCTACACACTATTAGTGCTAGGTTATTATAATAATATGTAGTACACCGCTAATGTTATGGAATAGACCATAGAAGTGAAGCAGATAATTCAATGATTATACGATAGAGGGAGGAAGCAGTTGTTTACGGTAAACGTGGCTGAATGATCGTTGGTTATCGATGACTCCCGGGTGCACGCAGCTGCTGGTTACGCGCATGAGAGCCCTTTGGTTCCAACACCCCCGCAATTTGTCTCTAACGTAATTCCTGTCTGCGAGCGTGTATACTGCTGCACGTATTTGTGCAGGCTCGATTATTTACAGATCTAATTTCTCAATGACATTATTATTCAGCCATTTATTTAAATTGCAAGAAAAACTGCAATTAATTTAAATTGTAATATCTGATTAATAACTTTAAAAATCATCAGCAATTTTTTTTTTATTCATTAAAAATGGAAAAGTGTCAATTTTGAGTCAATTTTTTCACAGTTGACATAATGAAAATTTGAGGAAGTAACAAAATCGAACAGTCGAAAAAAAAATTATTTTTTAAAATCGAATCTCGAAAAATTCAACAATGTTGATGAACTTTCAGTTTTGTCATTCAAAGGAATTAAAATTTCCTTTGAAATTCAGATTTTATTTGAAATATATTCGAAGCTTATGAGCCACTGCATGTTGTGAAATGATTTTTTACGGAATTTACCGTCGCTCAGTTAAGTTTTCAGATTTTTACGCAAAAACTGTAGAATTCTACTTAATAAATATGACAATTGTAAAAACTTTTTAAATGTTTCTTAATATATGAAAATAGTTATAAATCACGGTGACATTTGAACGCCGTAATGAAATAACACACACGCCCTATCGAACAGCTTGAAAAAAAATGGAATTAAATGGAGGCTGACGAACAATACTCTTTTATCACGCACTCATCGTTCTTCACGTCCATTTTTATGTGTGCACCGAAACATTGTCTCCGCTCGTTTATCGTATCGAAGTATATAGGAAAAAATAAACGAAGCATGCACGTTTCACGGTACTTACGCATCGGTTTGTAATAAAAGCCAAACGCTGGTTTCCTCCATTTGTTCATAGAAAAAAAACGCTTGCTATGTGTGAATATACGGACGTATGTATTTATATATATCAACGAGTATACATTCGCTTATTATTATGTATTCAGGGATATATTTTCGCATTTATCATTGTGTGCGAGCACGAGTTCACCAGTAACTCGAGCGAGTCCCTTTTCCTATACACGTCTGTTTTGTAGAGTCCTGGATATACTTCATATTATATCCAGGCACTATTGTTGGCAGGGGCGTACATTACCTTTCCTGTCACGCGATCGTATCCCATGTATACGCAACCCAACAAATAAAAGGATAGTGTGTATCCAGCTAATTCGACGATTTCGTAGCTCCCACCAGAATCTTTCTATATATATCGTGTTAATAGTTGTGCGTGTATTGTGTGCGTATCATTTTTTCACAATGTCGTGTTATTTATGCAACATGTGCATACACGCCTATGCGGAGGACATGCACTCGTTGTATTGCAGTAAAATCGATATTTAGGGGCTGATGCTTCGTGAGGCTCGCTAACGCACAATATTGCCACTTATTAAGGGCTCATACCATTATGAACGCTCAGAGTTTTTACATTTTGGTGATTTTTTTGTTAGATCGTAGAGATGAGCGAGAAAATAATTGATATTCCTCTCGATTAGGCAAATTTGAGATTCAACACGACCATTTGACTGGAAAAAATTTCTCACACTCGACCGCAGGCAGAATCGTCGATTTTCGTTCTCATATGATCGGTGATGAAAGGCCCAGCTTTGGGGGCAAGAAAATATGGCCCTGCGAAACAGCAAAACCTTAATTTTGGCTTCCAACGTTTCATCATACGTTTTTCATTCATTTTCACTTGTTAAAATAAACTTTTTGTAATGAAATTCATCGATCGGTCATGAAACGAGTAGAGAAGAAATTTGATAATGGAAAAAACAGTTTAACAAATAATAATCATGCGGTTTCGAATCAATGGGGAGTATTTTCAGCAACGAAAAATTGAAATCTGAGGTCGGATTGAACGCGAAGCGAACTAAACGAGGAATCCTGACGAAAATATATAGAACGTGAGTGCAGATTGAATCCTATGGATATGGGGAATATTGCTTGAAATAAAACCTATCGAAACGGCATTACGTGTGAACGAAAAGAGTTTCGTTCTATAGCGAGTTTAGGGATGAAAAGAGCAGAGCGAGAAAGAAGAGAAAGGAGAACGAGGCAGAGCTACAAATATAGGAGACACAGGAACCAACTATTTTCAAGCTGACCACCGTTCGAAATTGGCTATGACAGATAACTGCGATACACGACAGGAGCCACCGGAGTGGGCAAAAAACGAAGATTGATTTTTCGCGGTGCCCCAGCTAATTTGTCAATGCGGTTCTCTCTCCCTCCCTCGTTCAAAATATTGTTTTTCCTTTTTTTTCCTCTTCATCTCTCCATCCGGTCCATCAACTCCGAAAATAAATCAAAACATGCAAAAGCGTGGAATTGCGAAGAAAATTTCGTGCTAATTATTTTAGTGGATCAAAAATAATACGAAAAGGATAAAAATCGTGTGAACTATTGACCCAAATAATTAATAAATACAAATTCGAAGCATTTTTTTGAAATTTGGAAAAAAAAATTATTTCAACGATTCGGTTCGACTCGATCTTTTTGTTGTTACGAATATTTGTTATTTTTTTATTATTTTCTGATGAAATAAAAAAATAGATTTTAGTATTTTGTCGTAGTGAAAAGTTTCTCGTGGATCGTTAAATATTAAATTCGATATTATTGGAGTTTAGCAGCTATCTCGTATTTCACCTGTTAGGAAGTAAAGGGATCACGAAGCGAATTACCGTACACAGGTGATACGAAAGGGAGTATATAGCGTTTGACTCTTGAGCACCCGGTCTCATTTCCACAAAACTATGAAACTGATGGTGTCGAGGAGAATTATGTATTGCGCGTTGTGCGGAAAGAAAGGAAGAAGAAGAAGGGGGTGTGTTGTGTGAGCAGGCAGCTCGTGTCCCTGATCGAAAATTGGTCACGCACGTTTGTAAGCACAGTTGAGGGAGCATGGCGGATTAATCCGAGGCGTTATTTCACCCCGTTTTTTCTTCTTGCATCAATAACACGTAACCATGGAAATCACACGAACAAGAAACGAAGAAATTCAAAAATCCTTGAAACTCAGGGCATTGCGAATGTCGTTAATTTATTCCACGCTAATTGATTCGAGCCATCGAATTTTTTCCGGCCAAAATCCGATGAGCATTAGGCAGAATGAAAAAAAAAAGGAAAAAAAAAAAAAAAACACGCAAATAAATGCTCCCCGTGGGAATATTAGGGTGCGTATAAGAACACCGTGATGGTGAGTCGGAATTGCCTCGGGAATTGCCCGAATCGAGAATAATCCCCTTAGTTACACAGTGACAGAGGGTTATTCCATGTTTTGTTGAGTTTGCCTCGTGCTTCTCACTCGCACCCTGCAAGACGATATTCGTCGGATTTATCCGAACAATATGTCCACGTATATTCCTACAGACGTAGTGCGTCGAGGAAACTCAACAGAGCGTATCAAATACGCTTCGGCCCTGAATCCTGCGATCGTAAGACTCTAATAAAAATAATGACGTCTTGATAACCGAAATTATCATCATTTATTATCGTTATTATTTTCCCTCCATCACATTCAATAGCCTGGCAATTTATATCACGAATCGGTTTACCGAACAGAGACAGGTTGGTGTGAATTTTGACACACTTGAGGCAAATCCCCCATTTCGAGAACTCGCACTGAATTCTCTTGGTAAACTCGCAGGGGAAACCAAATGACAATAATTTATAACGTGCACAATAATACTCGCATGATGCAAACCGCAACTAATAACAATCGTGACTTAGAAATGTATATTTATATACAACAAGTGCCTACAACAGTCTATACATAAATCAAATTAATGCGTGCGGTTGCACTGAATACGAGAGTGTATTAAGCTTCAACACACCATTCGTATACATACCGACTGAGTTTTATTAATGGTGCATATATCCGGCACTTTATTTAATTGCCAAGTCGAGCAGCAAAATTGCACTTACAACAAAATCATAACAAATAGTTTTTTGCAGAAAGACTATAAATAAATAAACTTTTAAAAATTAAAATTAAATTTTTTTTTTTTTTGTATAGCCGATGATTCTTTTTTGATTTTCAATCAGGACAATAAAACGATCGTTTTCTAGGATTCAAACGAAAAATCGATACGAAAATTGTCATGGTGTTTTTTTTTTTTTAATTGAACCAGCAACGAAAAGGAAAAATATTTTTCGCTGAATCTCAACGTTGCGAACTTCAGGATCTTCTTTTTCGTGCAATACTTCGGATTCTACCAGTTGACAAACTCAATAGCATCCGAAGAGTTCCTTAGGATTTTCTAAACTTTTTATTAATGTTTGAAATAAAAATGGACGATTATTTATTATTTTTGATAAATAGATTTCGAGTCCGGATTCGTGATCAGGTAGAGTAACATCAAAGCACGTAGGGCAAGTTGATGGCTCAAGAGGCTGAAGTGTAAATCCAAAAAATCCAATTTCACTCGAAGAAAATTGATGAAAAAAAAAAAATGCGCTTCTCCTCTAGATACGTCGATCTTTCGAGGAATTTTCTGAAAGATGAGTGTGAAATTGATGGTGAAAAAAGAGACGCGTAGAAGGTAATAGCAAAGTGAGCTGCTACTTGTGTCTGAGGAAGGGAAGAACAAAAAAAGCGATGAAGAAAAAGGGATGAAATTACTATACGTTTTCTTTTCGCGTTTCTCGTACGTTATCGCGTTCGTATCCACAAACACTAGCAGCTCGTTTTTTCCCGTTGCCTGAGACTGGTGTTCGTTCTTCCGCGAGATCGTTTTTCTTCAGCGGGATCGCGATGCTCTCGGGCGGAAAATAAGATAATGGCTCGGAGGCAAAAGGCGTGCGAGGAGCGCACTCGCCGGTGGAACGGGCGCGAAACACAGAGGATTTTGCCGGGGCGGGGGTGGCGACGGTGTGTGCGGAATGGCGCGAAGCGAGTAGCAGGGGATCGTCGCCGCCGAGGACTCCGCCGTCGCCGCTTGGTTTGATGGAGAAAAAGGGACCGCGAAAAATAGCAAAAGACCGTGGGACGAGTTACACCTGCCGCAAGCCACGCGTCGAAGGGTGCTCGCGTTGCCGCTATGAGAGAACCTCGAAGCGAGATAAAGATGGAAGAGGACAGATGTATGAAATTGAGGTAACTCGGCACAAAAAAAACCAAAAAAAAAAAAGAAACGCGAAGAAACGAATAAAACGAATTCTGTGACCCGACGTTGAAATCGAAATAGCAGAAGGGCCTCGATTCTACTTGCAGTAAAAAACAGAATAAACGATCTTTAAGATGAACAACAAAAAAATCTGAGAAAAATTCAAAACGATCCTTATGAGGGAAATTTTTCGAAAATCGTTGATTCTAAAATCGTAATAAAAGAAGAAAAAAAAATGTGACCAAGATTTGACACATTTCCATCCCTCAAATAATTCTGAGCCCGAGAATTTTTCGATAATCTTATACACTTCCGAAGAGCAGAAACTCGTTCGATATTGATAACAGCCTCACGTGCCCATCGCTTCGTCTAACGTACCGCTTAATCCCGAGAATTAATTTGGTGGTTTTGCCGGATGATAAGGCCTTGGAACGTTCTCGTCTTGTTCGTTAATACTTTGGTAGCCATCTTCCTGCATATGTGCTGTGCACGTTACCACGACAATATACATACCCTTATATACCAATACAGTGATAACTTGGTTAAATGCTTCACTATGACTGTATATTATTTTATTAGTAGGTATAGTTATGCAGTAAGGTTAGGAAATGCGCACGTGGACGAGGAGCAAACGTTGCCCCTTTTCCTCTCTTGGCTGCGAAGGTGCCCAACCCATAAACAAGCTCTAACTTTTGCCAAACGCGTCGCGTCTAACGAGTATTATAATTACTGTCGCGTAACTCAATATTGCCTCCTCCCTCGATATGCTAAACTCAACGGAATATAGTGTTAATAGGCGTCGAATGGCGCGCGAGACCGACGAACAACGTGCGGGCAAGCATACACAAACACACACGAACGAATTTAAACCGTATATACAGATGATGCATTAGACTGTTTGCCATGTATATCTATATCCTTATAAATATGTGTGTGTCTGTGTGTGTGTGTGTGTGCGTACAGGAAAAGCAAAGCAACGGTACACACCCCGCTCCTATTAATTGCGCTTCACCCTAAATGCAAATTGTTCGAAATTGAGCGAGGGCTCCCCGAATATTTGGAAACTCCATTACGGCCAGTGTTCGTCCTTTCGTGCATCTAACCATCCCGCGCAGCTTCGAAGGGAACTGGGAGACAAGAGCGAGCTGCAGAGAGACAGAGAGGAGTTGCAAGATGAGGGTGGAGAGCGCGTTCCGGACGAGGGAGAGATCGAGAACGGAGAATAGAGGTTTATACGTGTATATAGGTGTGAGGTAGGCGGTTACCATCGTAAGGATGTTAACGTCGCAGCGAGCCACACAAAACTTGGCTGCTTCGATGTATCGGGGTGTTTGTACTCGATAGATCCACCGCACACTGTATCGGGACTCCTTGATCGTGTGTATGGAGTCTGTTTATATGGAGAACGCGATGGCCATTCGATGTGTGGGAGGACGCGCGTCTCGGTGTATCAAATTGAAGAAAATTTTGTTACTGATATAACGATGCGGACAAGCCGCACGGATTGAGACTCCACATGCCATTCCCGCGACAATGAAGCAACTGGCAAGAAAAAACGAAACTCGTTACTCTCCCGTGGATTACACAGGAAAACGAAAAGCAAGCAATTTTCTTCTTATTACCTTTTGTTTTTATCTCGACGTTGCCGCGCATTCATTTGTAAAAACGAGCTTGACTGCTCCGCGAGTTAAAGGGCTTTGGGCAGAGTAAATATCACTCGAAATAGCGAGAAATGTGTGAGAAATGAGGAAAACTAGGAAAGCAGTCCATCTTTGCCAAGCGAACGTACCGCGTGCCATCCAGAAACTGCTCGTTGTCTGTATGTGTTTCGCTGCCGTGTATTTATATACACCGGAAGATTAGCTGTCCGTCGATCGTTTCCCGTGAGGTCTGCGGGCTCAATTAAGTACTCCGATTAGTGCGGGGGTGAGCTCAAGTAAAAAGGGTTCGTAGAGTCGTTCGTAGGTCTCGTTCGGTCGGCGAGAGGAGCAGCATCAAGCGTGCTGGGTTCCGTGGCCAGAAACCCTTATCCAACGATGGGAGACCGAAATGGGAACAAGACCATATACATATATTTCCCGACACATATATACGTGTGCGTCAAGGAAAGAGAGAGAGAAAGGGTAGAGCAAGCAACTCCCCTCGAGCATCAATCATGTCGGCAGCAACCCTTTACCGAGGGCGGTTTTACTCTCCATTGAGACGGAGTGTTGTGCTCAAACACAAAAACACTTCATTTGGCAGATTAGCTGTTAAACGACCGGCTCTATACCGTACTATTCTCTCTGAATAGTATACATACACAGTGTACTATACAAGGAGAGGTACACGTGTCATTGGGTGCCATGTAAGAGTGCCTCAACGACGCCTCTCTTTCTATTTCCCTTCATAAACTTCGCTCCTTCAAAAAATTCCATAGCCGCAGATGGACTTTTGGTCAGAGGTAAGAGTCTCGATGGTCAAGATGATGAATCGTTGACTTGACAAAAATGGTGACTGTTTAATCAGTCGAGAGACGTTCATTCGCTCGGTTTCTGCAAATGCAAACTTTTGGACTAAAAAATTTCAGTCAATTAGAAATTTTCTTATTTCCGTTCTCAGGGAATAGGAGAGACTTGCGTAAGATTTAACGCGGTATGACCTCCGATCTGAAGACATACCTGTAGATACGCAGGACCTCGGGAATTAGCCGCGAAAGGAAGCAGCGAGCTGAAGAGCCAGATATGGTGGCTTTGTCGGCGAAACCATCAATTAACAATTAGCTGGCGGTCCTTGTAATCGAATTACGTGGTCCATTGTCGGTACCAGGTACAAACGTATTCAGTTCCGTTATGTGCTACCCTTCAGGGGTTGCTGTTTTTTTTTTTTTCTTCGTCTTTCGCTTCATCTTATTCTCATTTGATATTTATTTGTTTCCTATCCTTCTCGTCTTTCGCTTCAACGAGCTGCGAGCTCTTCCTCCGGCTCTTTACTCCGCCAGCCGAAACGCCGCGCGTCCTCGACCTGAGATCGGATTTCTTGCCGCCAGCGCGCGCGCCTTCGCGGACCTTTATTACGTGCACACACTGCGAGCCACTAATACACTAGAGTACGCGCATTTCTTTGCTCTTCGTATCTTCGTCCGTGTTCGTATTCCGAGAGGCCTAAACGCGCGATGAAAGTGACCGAAGTGGGACCGGATCATTGGCAGGCATGCCAGCAATAGTGTCACCTTGCAGTGTACAGGCGGGCCTCTGCCTAAAACTAGATGCAAAATGCAACCTGGAGGGATCTCTTACAAAGGCAGCCAGGCGGTTCCTCGACAGCAGGCTAGCATCTCACTTTCTTTCCTCTTTTTTCTTATTCTCCCGAGATAATTCAGGGTGAGAGTGAGAGGCCAACCCCTGGATGAATGTCACTGAAAATATATCCGTTTCACATGCTTCTCGTAAGTTTTTCAGCCTCCGATCTCACAACACAATATATCTCGTAGTTTGCTGGGTTCACGTCACCTAATACGTCCGACGCACCCCTCTCAACCAACATATCAAAATCTTGGCATTCGTTTCTTCTTCTCCAGAAACATCAACTTAATACTATTTCACAAGTATCGCTCCTGAAACCTGAAAAATCGAGGTCAAAACTTCATTTCAGCTCCAGAACTGAGTCAGACGTTTTTCCAACTTTTCACAAAGCCCAAATGAGTTCAAGGATGCAATTTGCAGCTCGGACATCGATAAACTGCCATTAACAAAGATTCAATATCACTTTCCATCATTATCATAACACGTAATGATGGAACTTTCAATTTTTGAATATTTGGATCGAATTTTAATCGAATCCAGGCTCGTTAAGTTGCTCCGACAGCACAAGGTACGATCGGTGCCCATCAAAAAGTTCCAAACGTGTCGATCAACGTTTCTGGCCAGCAAAGACGTTTGATGGTGAAATTTTGGAACGAAGATTGTTCCTTGGAGATAAACAACGCGTTGTCAAATGCAGGGAATGTTTCGAGAGTCCACGTGCATCGCCAATATAAATGGATATGTGTGTGTGTCTGGTATTTACTTTCGTTGGATGTTGGAGAGTGTGTGTAAAGTATAGAGGCGAGACATATAGAGAGCAAACGGAGAATATCGGAAGACGTATCTAAACGGGTCCGCAACTATTAATTTGGTTCCCAGGAGCAGCGGGAATCGGTGCTGGTGCCTCCGGGCCAACAGATTACTGTCCGCACAAGCCATGCATTTGTATATGTATATAAACGTACGTAGAAGAGAGTTCGAAGGCGAGGAGACTCTCTGTCCTCGCAACGTTCTCTCTTACTCGCTCAACGGGACACTCGTAGTCGCCCTGTGAAGTTAATAATCATCAAAAGTCGCAGTGTTTGCCGAGGGCGGAAGAGACCCTTTGTGCAAAGGCCTCGCGCCACGCGTGCTCCTGACGCTAATATGACTCCACTGGGCTTTATTACGAGTTATTATAGCAACGTTCATTCTACTCC
Organism: Hyposoter didymator; assembly: GCA_037952995.1. Classification (NCBI taxonomy): domain Eukaryota; kingdom Metazoa; phylum Arthropoda; class Insecta; order Hymenoptera; family Ichneumonidae; genus Hyposoter; species Hyposoter didymator. The sequence goes on from JBAJMU010000009.1 coordinate 2,141,709, forward strand.
GATTTCGCCCGACTGCCACTGGAAAGCTCCCGGAAAAGAACAAACCCCCGATACCAAATAATAGTCAGTTATCCCTCGACACGTTTTTTTCTAATTTTCAATGCAACAAACTGCAGATTTATGCCGATCCAAGTGGCTCATGTAAATATTCGAATTCGCGAGGATTACGATGCAGGATATTTTTCGAAATTTCAAAATGGGGAGAAGAAAAAAGTCACAGCGTTTAGGAACAGCTCCTTAATCCGCCCTAGTTCACATACGACCTTGGCTATTTATATCGTAGCACCCTAAAAAAAAAATTTACACCATTCCTCCCTTTAGAGGTTTCTTTCCTTTTCAAAAAATTAACAGCGAGGACTTTGACCTATGACAACTGTCAAATTGCGGACAAGCGGGCGCACGCCCTCGCCAATTTCGTTCTTTTTATTCTCTTCCTCTTTCTCTCTTCGTTTCCGATGGACTCGTAGCTTATGTAGGGCAAACATATTGCCTCGTGATATACCTGCGATCCAGTGAACAAAGGGTGCATTCAAGCCCGCGTTTGCGAGTTCATGAACTAAATACGGAACCGCAGGCTCTGTAAGACAATGCTTGGGACCGGTGTCAAAATACACGAGGGCCATAAGGCTAATTTGGCGAATTAATCAAGCACCGTTTTTCGTATCGCTCTCTTTTCTTTTTCAAATATTTTTTTTTTTCCTAAATTTATACCCACAACGTATTCTTGTCAATGGTCCAGTATGCAGGCAGCAATTTCACGATCGGCGTTCCTTAGAATGGGACACGTGAGCCGACAATTTTTCATTTTTCCGAATTCTCATGGAAATCGCTGATTCTAAACGTTAATTAACCTCATTGTTAATTACCAATCAAAAGTATCTATTTACGAATGGACCATTCGAGACGCCCGAAAAATTCAGAAAAGATAAAATTTTCGATATATTTCAAGCTCGTTCCCGCGGGGCTTCGTCAATTCGACTGCACACGACGTTGAAAGAAATGTAGACTGTGTCGGATAACTTTCGGAAGATGATCCGTTGCTCTTCGAGATCGCGTTGTACTCGTTCATTCACCCGTTACCGTTCTCTCGCTTTCTCATTCATTTTCGTGTTCACGTATCAATGACGTTGAGACTATGTCGAGGGCTTCGCTCTGTACAAAAGTGAAATCGCGTCTTGTTTGGCATGTTATTTGTTGCGCATTATTGTGTCGCGAGGCCAAAAAGAGAGACAAACAGAGAATGGGTGAGATGGTATGGGGTTAGAAACGGACTCGGGGCGTTGGAGTGTTTAAGGGTGATTACACGCAACGACAGGGGTTGCTTTATTGGAGAAGGCTGACAGTGGCGCTCATTCTCAGCCTTTTTCGTACATTTACACACATGCACCCAGTTCGTTACCCTCTTCACTCTTTGCTTTTGTCGATCATTGTACCCTCGTGTTTTTATATACAATTGTACAGATTCATCGGTTACTTGGTATGAAATGAATGCATGCAGCTCGAGTCGAAACCTTGAAGTCCGTGGCGGACATTCTTGTTTCTAATGATCTTTCGAGGGCTCCACAAGGTCGATTCATACTTGTCAAAATTTTCATAATAATGAAACTGAAAAAAAAATGCAGTTTCTCATTGTTGAGCCGGAATGAGTCGGAATCGGAAGATGAAATCTTTTTTTTTAACTGAATTCCCATTGTACAATCACGTTTATAGAAATGTAACGATCTGACTGCCCTAATTCTAGGGAAACGTTCCTGAATGGATTTCTACATGAGCGCTTTTTACTGAACACACCGATTTAATTTCATCGACGTTTTACCAATTTCCTGCACACACGGAGATTGAGCAGTATTTCGCGAGATACTTTTTTAATTGGCTGCAATTTTTTTTCTGTTCAAATTTTCGCAATCGTTTTTCGGTTTCTCGTGTCGAATAACAAATACCATTAACTTGGTATCCCTGAAAAACTAAAAATAAAAGGAAAAAATTAAAATTCACCCCAATTTTCGAAAAAGCAACAATTTCACTTTCCATTAAAAAAAATTCGCGTAACTTTGAGAAAGAAAAAGGAAAGTTGAATTTCAGAATAAAATTGGCATTGAAAATAATTTTTATATTATAAACGATTGAATAATAAATAAAAAGTGAATCGATTTGTGTGAAATGTCCCATAGTGGGAAAAAATGTATGTGTTATAAGGTACATAGCTCCGCGACGACGAGAACGCGATCCGATTACGCTGTCGAGACTATTAGTGAGCTGTCCCACGAAAATTCACCGAGAAACGAGAAGCCGGTAAGGGATGCCGCGCCACAGAGATAAAATCATCCCCTTGTGCTTTTTCTCTCGCTCTTTTTCCCGTCACGAACGTTTTTCTTGCCTTTCCAACTGTATATCCGTATATGTACCTCCAACAATTCATAATATGTCTCTCCATTCTCTTGCGTTCCGTGGGTCCTCACCATTATACGAGTGTATATGCAGACGCACACATATAAATATATAAATCGTTTATTTTCGCATTTCACGAGGAAACAAAGAGAAAAACAATTTGTCCAGCGGTCACTTCCACATTGTGCCATTAGTTTCGATAGGACGTTGTTCCATAAAACACAAAGACACCCCAATTAGCATGGCTAGTTTTGACCTTGCAATTCAAACATTTTTATAAACGAAGAGTTGTCAAAAAAGAACATTTCCCAACAAATTATTCGTTTTTCTTTGGCTGAAAAAAAAAAATACACTCAACATATTTTTACATCGTAAAAGACTCTTTTTCCGAGTTGACATTTAATTTGCAAAATCGATAAAAACGCTTCGTTATGAAGCTGACGAATAAAAAAATGATTAAAGCTTCCTTTTTGGTTTGATCTCAAAATCAGCGACAGATCGAAAAAGAAAATAAATGGCTGACAATTCGTCCGGAAAGATTGATGCTAATAAGCGAAATGGCCTCAGTAGCCAGAGCAAACGATCTCGTTCTTGCGCAGCAACTATACAGAGTCATTAAAAAGTAATTGAATTTGTACAGTGACTACAAAACAATCTTTACGTTTTTTTTTATACGCTGTAGGAAGGAGGAGGATTTTGTCGATTGAGAACGACTGGTTGGGATTGAATTTGCCCGACAGTTTGACAGAGGGTGGTGGTTGGTGATGATGGTGGTGGTGGCAATGCCATCGGTATATACAGTCGCGAGGGAGGGGGAAGGGTGTATATAAAAAGCGCGGTGAATAATAGACTGGGGAACCCTCTCGAAAACATCGCCCTTCGATCGGCCGTGCATACCGCACGAGTCTGGAGATTCTGGAGTTGGATCTTTCTCTCTCCTTCTCTCTCGCTCTCGGTTTCTGCATTTCTCTCTTGTTCCATCTATCTGTATATATTTTCCTCATCGAACTGGTTCTCGTGCCATTTCTCCCTTTCTCTCACCCTCTTCAATGTATCTAGGCTTATTCTACGATCTAACCCCTGCGATTACACTGATAGGTCTTTAATGGAAGCTCGCACCTAAATATACATATATAGACATGTACATATACACGGAGCGTGCACCCTTCGAATACGAAATCGTCTGAAGGAGTTGGAGCAGTCAATCGATGCTCTCCTATCATTCATTAGGTACTTCACACTGGATTTAATGTTTGCACACGATCCGAACGTTTGACAATAGACCCACTGGAATTCCAAAAGTCATACCGAACGGATTGTCTTTTGTTTTTCTTCCGTGAGCCTCAATTTGGATGTTGGAGCCTTTGGGGGTGAAAACACGAGTTGGCTAATAGTTTTTAATCATTTTTTACCAACTTTTCGATGTTTTGATAAACCTCAAAGACTTTGCGAATCTGCTGGGTGGACAGCCTGCGAAACTCCTTTGATACTACTCTCCTAATGGTACTCTAATGCATGTGTATACATGGGTGTTTACGTGCGATGGAAAATACATTTATACACGAAGATATAAATGTATTATATCGTATCTAACGAACAATAGTGAAAATCTGTTAATACGACGGGGAAACGACAATGTGTTCATCGCTCCGTGATCGCCTCGAATACCTTTTACCGTCGCTAATCCAAATTCGACGTGCCAGGATCGTCCAAGCGTATAGAACGCGGTCCCCGAGATTCGTGCATTCTCCATCCATTCTTAAACAGAAGTGCAGGACACTCGACAAAAAAAAAAAAAAAAACACGTCACGATGCATACTCGATGGGGAAACGTTGACACTTATAGTTTTCGAGCTGAAATATATACACATGTATATGGCAATGTCATGTGACCGAACGAGGACAAGAGTGAGCTGATTTTTCTCGCGATAATAAAATTTCGAGAGTGCTCGCTTTGTCGAGTCGAAGGTTTTTTCTCTCGAGGACCTCTAAACGCCGTATGTCGTTACGTCGATTCGTTGCGTCGCAGGGCTCCGGAAATATGTGCGAAATTCGATCGAAATCGCGTTAGGAAACTCTGCCAACGCTGCGAGGCGTTTTTTTTTCAGAACATGACGAAAAATTAATAAACGCAATTTTTTTTGAAAAATGAAAAGTTTAATCATGGATCGAAATATCATTGCGAAATAAATGAAATTTGTCGTTACGAAATTGAGAAGTGTCATCTTGAAGAAAAATTTCAATCCACCAGCATCTTGGCGTAAGCTTTTTTAATGCAATTTGCCTCAATAACGCGGAGGCTGCTACGCTCGCTAGGAAATTCCAACTTTTCCATTACAAGGCTGCGATACATATAGATGCGGAGAAAAAGAAGGAGCAGAGATGAGAGAGAAGGGCGAGATAAACTAAGAAAAGCGTTCGATATCGTCACCTCATTACCGTATAATATAAATCGAAAATTCAGTTTCGTCGAGATTTACCTCTCTCCGTTGGGCTCTCGTATTCCTTCCTCCTTTTTCCGTCTCTTATTCTCATTTTGCACCAATTCTGGCTCAGTTAAAGCCGTCTAAACGAGTTTATCCTCGGCAATATCATCCCGCGACGAAGCTCCAAGTCGTATACTTCCTCCGGCTTGCTCTCGGGCGTCTTATTCGCGATGGTGAATGCCGGGCGCGTGTTACGAAATATTTTGTGGAATAAAGAGGGCGTGGGTATCCGAGAGCTTTCCAAGTACCTACTCTAATGGATTTACGACCTAAAAAGGTTAAACCAGGTTAGTCCTCTTCTTTATATTTCCGCGAGGAGGCGAACGACGTTTCACTTTCTCGAATCTTATTTTTCATCCACTTGCGCGCGTGCCCTGCTTCCTCACCCTCTTTCTTTCTTTCTCTCTTTCGCTCATTTCGTTTCCTCTCGCCTCCTCATGGGGGGCGAGTCTCCTCAAGAAAACGTCACGATATCGTTCGACCAACCTCTCTTCACCTCTCCGTCCATCAGCCAAGTCTTGCCTCGGTAGAGATAGGAGGGTGAAGCAAAATTCGCTTATTTTCCCATCATTTTAACGTGGCATCTTGTCCCTTCGTCTCCTGCTTCTCGCAACAAGGACCGAAGCCTCTTTTATCGTCGTGCGGAGGTGACCGAACGCGGAGACTAGATTATACATCGTGTATCTATACTTACATTATAAATATCTAAATACACCCTCTGACGAAGGAACAAAAATGAATAAACAAAAAAAAAAGAAAACTGCTCCTTCGTCGTCATTACGGGCCATTATCATAATTCTCCTGTGGCAAATACTCCTGAGCTTCGAGTCCTCGTACGATTCACTACGATCAATTGAAAAGTACATCGTCAGCTTTCTAAGAATCCGAAAAACGTTTTTTTTTGTTTTTCAAGAATTTTCCGATCCGGGAAAAAGTGAATTATCAGATGGAAAGGAAATGGGAAAGTTTATCAAGAGAAGTGGTTTGGTTCATCATTTGGTTTTGCTGGCAACCACAGCTTCGTTTTTTTATTTTTTTTTATTCAATTTCTTTGTCAAGTGTCAAACGATTGCATTATTGAGAAACGAATTCCGAATCATCGCGAGATTAATTTTAACGGGACGCCTTCGACGTCCACGCAGTTATTGGCGTTTTTTTTAAATTCATCATCATCGAAGTGTACGAGTTCCATCTGCGTATGTATACTCACTTTTACCAGTGCATAGGAGTTTAGCGACCTGCCAACAGCAGCCATGTTACAATAAAGAAATCAACATGGCCGCAGTTGGGCCTCGCCTCGAGCACTCACGAGACGTTCGCTTCTTCTTCTTCTTCTTTCATCTCTTTTGACCTTTGCTTCGCTCTCCTTTTCTATCTCTCTCACTTTCGATTTCGCCCCTCAAGCTTGTTACCCTCTTGATGCTGAGGAATAAGGGTGGACCTCTCCGACAGCCCCTTGCCTTTTCTTACAAGCTAGTTTTAGGGGTGGATCCGCCCCTTTCCCTTCTCGCTCGCTCGCTCTACATCGTTTTTGTAGCTATTACCTCCCCGCAGTATTTCCCTCGCACTTTTTCCTTCTTTCCTTCTCTCTCTCTCTCTTCTTCTCCGTTTCTTGCTTTTTGCTCTCCCTCGTTCTTTAGCATTTCACTCTCTTTTCTCCTGCTCTTTCCTGTATAACGAGCCCGTGGCTTTTCTCGCTTCTACCGATCCGCTCTGTGTTTGTCCCTCCCAGAGGAAAAAAAGAACTTCATTCACTCACCCCTTTTTGCGACCCTTCGTATCTTAACTGTACATTGGTTACTGTCTTCAGCTCACCCTCTCCAGCACCATTATCGTCGCTTTTTCTAAACCCGCAGCTGATAATTCCCTTGGATCTGGCACTTTTTTGAACGACGCTTAATTTTCACACAGTCCGCACAATTTTAATCTGAATGAAATTTCGAATACGAAGATTTAAAATTACGGCGTTCCGGACTATGATTTTCCCCGTAACAATAAACGATGTGAAGTGAATGGGAAACAAGAAAATTTCAATAAACAGTTTGTTGGTACCGATTCTGACCCAAGACGAATTAATTAGTAAGAGATTTATGCAGGAAAAAGAAAAAAATTCAAAGAAATGAAAAAAAGTTTCTTTCGATGTATTTTACGAGAGAAATTTGATTTTCCTTTTATTTTAATTCCATAGTTGTTGGTGATAATTAATAACCGTGAAATTCAAATTACGAGCCATTAATCCGTTTGTCTGAACGAATATAAGAACTTTGCAGCAAAAAATGTCAGAACTCTTTGATTAAGAGAAGTTTTTCTTCATTAAATAACTTACACTTGGAATAATTTCTCATCATAATCCAAGACGAGAGGTTTTTTTTTATTTTCCTCTTTTTCAATGATGAATGAGAAAGAAGAAATGCGGTTTTGATGTGCGAGTCGTTGATTAGAAAGCTGGGATGCTACCCAATGCGAAGTGGAAAAACACAAACCTGGCATTTCCCTAATGGACGCGTTTTTCTACGCCGTAAGCTTCCAACAGCTTATTACGTAATTCGGATCTTAAGGTATATATAGGACGACGATGGCTCATCGACGGCGTAGCACGGGGGCATAAAGGCCCATGAGTGGTTTTAAAAACCACTAATTAGCGGATAGACGCTTCAGATTATGCGCTGAAGATAAGTGAATCCCGTGTGTTAGACTAATACGAGGTTCCGAGCTATCCTCTCGGAGGGACTCTTTTTTCCTCGCCAGACTTTGATGCTTACGTCCTTTGTCTATTGCAACCGACCGCGAAGATTATCAACGATCATGCGGTTACTTTTAAAAATTGAGGAAATACATTTCATCGGAACAAACACCTCATGAGAAACATAATAAATATTCAGAGAAAGTGTTTACTGAGAAAAAAATACATTTTTACAATTACCATAGAAATTATGGAAACGAAGGCGGGATAGGAAATTCCTCAGGCGGTGGGAAACCTAATTTTCATTTTCATTCATTTCGAACGAAAAATCCTCATAATACGAAGCGAAAAAAAACTCCATAGTCGGTGGTTGACTGTTTAAAAAGTCTGATTTCAAAAAAATCATCAATTTCGAAAAAAAAAGTTCTGTACGAAAGAATCAATTGACTCGATCCAAGTTTTTAATATTTCTGTATGATTTTCGCTTGCCGCAGGTCTGGTTCCAGAACCGACGGGCCAAATGGCGCAGACAGGAAAAAATGGACGCCGCGAGACTCGGCATCACGGAGTACCGCCATCCGGCAAGCATCAGGTATTTCCCAATAATTTGTTTTTCACGTTTTATGCAGTTTAACAAAATTTCTTAGTAAAATAAACGTTCGAGAAGTTTAATTTTTTTATTGTGTCGATCGATTTTAGTTCGGTAATTAAAAGCTTTCGAGTTTTTATTATGTGGCTGTATTTTTTCTTTTGGGTCATTCAAAATTTGTTATTGAGAAAATAAAACAGGATTTTTCGGAGGGAATTTCACTCGATATTTAAATAAATAAAGTGATTACTTCAATAGAAACGTCGGCGGTCCTGGACTCGGCTTACCGGGCGATCCATGGCTCACACCACCAGCACTCCTAAGCGCACTACCTGGTTTTTTACCGGCAGCTCATACAGGATATCCGAGCTATCTGACCTCACCCAGACGGTTACCGTCGCCGACAAAGCTTGGAGCGGTTGGCAATGGAATCCCAGGTGAGAAACGCACTTTTAAGAAAACTGTTGCAATATCTCAACTGATTTTTTATCGTTTATAAGAAATCAATATTCCCAGAAACTGCATCATTCTTTTTCGCGTCTTTTCAAATTTCCGAAATTCTTGTAGAGAAAATTTTTTCCAGCAACAAAAAATAATAATTTTTTTAACTTTTTTCGACTTTCAATTTTTTCCACAAGTCTTGGAAAAATTTGATCTGCGCTTCAACATGACGGAAATTTTTTTTAAGTCGTTTTCATTAACACGAAAGTAAAGAACGTTGAAAAAAAAACTTTAATTTTTCTACCAGCGCGTTTAATTTTGATCCAAAACGCGAAGAAGAAAAAAAAATGGAATTATTATCGATATTCCGAGTTAAAAAATCAGTGCAATCACTTAGTAATGACAGTCTGTTTCTACGCGCCGTAGGGACGATGAACGGGGGAATCCCCGGGATGAGCAGCAGCGGTGGACACGTCCAGTCATCGCCGAGTCCACCGGGCCACGATCCTCGGACATCGAGTATCCAAGCATTGAGGATGCGAGCCAAGGAGCACGTGGAGAGTATAACAAAGGGTCTTCAAATGGTGTGAGCCCCGATAAAGTTCGATTCTGGAAGCGGGCGATAATCCGAGTCCCAAATTCTTGTCTATCGAAAAAAATCTAAAGTGTAGCAAAAAGAAAAAAACACGGGAAAAGAAGAAAAAACAAGACTCATCATGTGAAGCGAAAAAAGTGAATCTTGCCGAAGTTTGTGGTCGAGTGGCCTCAAAAACTTTGAAAAAACAATTACAACGTTTGTTTCTTGCGATCCGCGTAATCGAATCGCTTCACTGCGTAAACGGAGGTGCGCGATTGACGCGCGTGAAAGAAAAACTCCCACGATTCTGTGCTTTCGTTATTTTTTCCTTCAAAGACTAAAAAAGGGAAAAAAATTCAAAGTGACGACGAAGAAACTCGTTCGAGTGTCTTCACTCGTTCGGGAGTGTAATCTTCAAGGACGTTGTATCGGGTATAAATAAATCAATGAATATATATAAATAAATTTAAAAAATAAACAAAAAATATATATATATACATAAATATAAATTTGTATGTAGAAAATAGATGAAATTTGAAGATCGGAATGAAGAGAAAGAGACGAGAATTGAGCGGGAGATCTCTGCGAAATTTTAGGACTCGTGTTGTTAATTTGATCAACGGTTACGGGGACAATGTCGTCCAGGGGTTGAGAAAAAGATAAAAGTGAAAAAAAACCATGTCTGCCAAAATGAAAGCTGCGTAGTGTCAATAAAATCCAATCCTGTTAAAACTGCGATTCCGCCAACTGGTCTTTTTTGCAAAAGAAAAAAAACAAGAGAAGCGAAAGAAATGGATGAGCGAGTGTTGCAGCGATGAAAAGTACGATACGAAGAGTAGAACGATTATCACGCAGTATTAATAAGTTAAGACGACGAGAAAGAGTTGGCGAGTCGCAAACCTTGAGAAAGTTGACACAAGACAAAAAGAAAGGACGCGAAAGCATCGCAAATCCATAGTGTAGATAAAAAATATAAAAAAATATAAAAAAGCAGTCGTTTCGTTGGTGAGCCCTTTCGAATTTCGTCGTCGTGTACCCCCGATCGTTGAACACGATGTTTGAATGACGAATTATCTTTCTATTGTACTCGAGGCACTTTGAACAATCGAGTTATTACGAAGGACAGAGAAAATGAGAGCGATGTAAAAATGAGAGGAGAAAAAAATGAATGGAGCGAGAATAAATAGGGAAATTCCCTGGGGCTAAATAATCACTACGTCCCTCACATCCGAGACTCATCTATTTGTATATAAATTGATCGTGATGAAATAAAAAAAATTGATGTACATATCTAATGGTATATTTATGTGATTGAACTTGAAACCTTTCGGTCGAATATTCGACGTCTTGACATTCATCATTTAGCACGATCGTTATAACGAAGAAAATTTCGATTTTTTCCAAATTCCTTGGCTCAGACTGGTTAAACGTAAAGGAAAGCGGGATGACAGAGAGCAACGATTTTTCAATATGAAAAACTCGGTACGTATGTATATTGCACATTGACACAGACATATATATTCGTAGCAACAGATATATGTTCGTAGAAAGCTTACCAGCGGCGTGCTCTGTTTGTTAACGAATTACCATCTCAAAGAACCGTTTTAATTAAGCCTTAATTAATTTCGTCTAGCATGAACGGTGCCCTGGACCGAGAGGGGAGGAATAATGGAAGAGAGACTCTCCCGAGCATCTAATTATTCGCTCTTCTTTCGGTTTAATTAAAATCGCAGGACTCCCGATACAAGGCACTATTAAAGCAAATTCACACATCAAAAAACCCCAATCGTATGAATATTGAAATATTTTTTTCTGTTGCCCAGAATCACGTTTATTTTTTTACGCGCAAATACTTTTTTTGTTTTTTATTCAAATAAAAACGATTGCTATTTAAAAAGAATTATTTTTTTAATTTGCAAAAGAATTCTTCAGCTCGAATTACGTTCGCGCTTTCTTCTCGAAAGCCTCGATTGTTGTTGCGAGAGGAAAATCGATGGATAAAGCAACTGGCTGAGAAGTTGAGTAACTTTTGGGACACCGCGTACATACGCAATGTAAACGATAGATTCGGAATGGTCACGAGAACTATTATAGGTATTCCAATGCTCGCTGGCATGAAGGGTGACAGTGAAGTGCTGACAGGGTGGGCATCGAGAGAAACGAGAACGGGACGAGGAATTTGCTACTGGCAAAGTTACGAGAATATACATCTGCATGTGTGTCTGTGTGTGTGTGTGTGGATATCTACAGAGTGTAGATAGGCAGAATAGAAGGACGAAGAAAGAGGGATGAGGGTGAGGGAACAGAGCGAGACGAGGGAAATGGGGAGAAGGTGGGACCGTAGTGGCTTAAGAGGCCAGAAACTCACCCAATAAAATGCTAATTTCTGTTTGTCCAAGTTAACCATGCGAGCGTGAGCGTAGAAATTCGAGTCCGTGCGTTCTACTCCGCTAGCACTTCTAACTCCTAAGACCAATATAACGTCGACGAGGGAAGTGTGAATACACTAGCTGAAGAAAAAGCTTTGGGGGCTGAAAAAATTGCTATTCCGAGCGCGTTCGTACAGTTTTATTCTTTATACAAAAATGGTAATATCTAATCGCGTGATTAGCAGAAAATTCGGTCAATTATGACGTGGAGCAGACTAGCAATTAGTTTCTTATTAAATGATTGGATCTCTGGTCGCTTTTTCGGGCTTCCGGAACTGGAAAATAACTTCAGAGCTTGTACCAATGACGGAAATAATCTGAATAAAAAATTTTTTCAAAAAGAAATCATTTCTCCAAATATATAAATAAAGTTTTGATTAATAAAAATTAAGCAAGTTCCGAATTCGCTACTGTTTAACCAACAAACATGCAAAAGCGTTATAGTTGCATGACTTTTGTCGATACGAATGGAAAGGCGCGGCTTTGGAGCTTCAGGTTCAACGTCAAACTCGATAAATCGAGGATGCAGGATCGGAAAATACCGACGGAATCACAAGCCGTCGTAATCCCTGAAAAAGGAGGACAGGTAAGTGAATTCACGAAGTAGAATGTGATTGAGATAAAGATATTGGAAAATAAAAATAACGGAGAGCCTTCATCACGGCGGATTCCAGGCGACTTAGTGCTGCTTTGGAAATTGGAACGGAAATGGCAAGCTTATTAAATTTCTGCGGAGGAACCTTGAGAGTAAAAAGGAAGGTGCACGAGTGCGAAAAAGATGAGATTGTAGTGTTTACTGTCCACCAAGTTTTGCGGAATTTACCGCCTCTACATGTATCTGATCTTTATTGCCTCAACGTAGCAAAGAAAAGGCGGAAAATGAGAGAAACGATGAGAAATAAAAAATTTCAAAAAATGGGTCACTGAGATTTTTGACACTGCACGAGAGAAATGTTTCAAACATTATTCGCGTGCAACTCGCTTTACCATGAGAGAGAGTACAAATTTTCTTTCTGAAATTGAGGTTCAGAATACATTGAGATTTTGATTTTGATTTGATAATGTTGAAATGCGTCAGTTACACAATGTAATTCTTGACTTTGTGTTGAGTGTGTTTTTGCTTATTATTTTCATTGATAATGAACTAGTTGGGCGGAGAATGTTTTGAGGTGGAAAATAAAATGGCATTTTGCTTTGGATGTAATTGGAAAAAGTAATAATGGTCGGAAGAATGTGCTATGGTGCCTTTGCGTTTGTTTAATTTTCAGGTTAATTATTGAAATGTAATTTCTCGAGAGTACTTTGACATTAAGAAGAGAGAAATGTTAATTATCCTGGAGATTTTTCCATGAGCGAACAAAGTAATAAGAAAAATGTGAGGGTGGAGGAGCTAGGTAAGAGGGACAGTTTCTGTGTATGAAGGGGCTAATTAGACGGGGTTAATCTCAAGCTATGGTAGTAACAATGTCAACGAAGAGTGTACGGTTTAGGATACACTTGGACAAGTATATGATACGCAGCGTTAAGGGTACAGATGATGCTCAACGTTGCAGCGGTAGAAAGAGGGTGGACTGATCGTTGGGTGCATGGGCTGGCGAGGTTGAGCTATGGCGCCGCAAAGCTGTTTAGCATTATTAATTAAGACCAAAGACACACTAAGTTGGCGAGTACATAAGCAGAAATAATATTTGCTTGGCGTTCATTAGAGGATTCGCAGGCGCGGTATGCGCGAGTCAGACGAGTGATGGAGGATGCGCGCTCTCGTTGCGGAGAGACCAAATGGGAGGGAGCTGGTTGACTGGCTCGGCGTAGTGGGAAAGCGAGAGCGAGCGAGCGAGCGATGAGTTAAAAGATGGCGAACGCCTCAAACGAGCCAGATTCTCATTAAAATAACCACAGGAGCCTTTCCTCTGACAGAAGGATTCTCCGAGACCAGCAATCCCATTCCTCCCTCTCTCAACGATCCTTCCCTCGTTTTCTCCGTCCTCCCAAGCCAAAAAACTTGAAATAAAACGCGAAAATTCAAGTCGAGACTCGCTGAATTCGTCTTCGTGCGAATCTAACCCCTCTGATCGCTGCCCCGGAAACCAGGGGCGAGAGTTTTGATGGAGGTGGGAGCTTCGCTATGAGCTTTCGCCAAGCTTCACTGAAATCGAGTTAATCCCGAATTCAACTACCGGAGAACCCGAGGCTCATCTCTTTCCTCCCTCTCTCTTCGCCTCTCTTCCTTTCTCTTTATCTCTCCGCCGCGCGCTTACTCCGTTACGGATGATATATATACAAAGGCTATACGGCAATTACGAATAACCGGGATATTGTGAGTTTCATAACTTTTCAACAAATCGATTACACCGAAAGCGCAGCTCTCATTCATATTCTTCTCTTCACTTCGATATACAAAGACTACCCAAGTACCCATCATACAATTAACAACTTTGTATTGTCATGACAATCACGACCAATTCGGTGCGTAGCTGAAAACAAAAAATCTTACCCAGAAAAATAGAAAAACCACTTGAATCAGTAAATGAGACGATCGTCGTTCATTCCGCGGTCGGCATCGCGGTAACTTGATTTTTAGGAAAATGGAAAAATTAAATGGATCCCAAAATCGAGCGATTTGCAATTCTATTTTGTTCAATCAAGCATTACCGACTCGAGGACTCCAGGACATTGATTAGTCGTTCAGAATGTTTTTATTTTTCCAATGTTGTGTTCTTTCATTGCTACATGTAATTCGCACGATGTCAAAGGCTTTTTTGGAGAGTGGATGATAGAATTCAACGGGATAAAGTGCGAAAGAGAGAGAGAGAGAGGGAGAGAGAGAAAGAGAGAGAGGTCTATGCGGAATCCACGAAAAATGCACTGGAACGAATTGCAATACGCAGGATGAAGAGAAAAAAAAAGCTGTGGTACCAATTGAGAGAGAACAGGCAAAGTCGGGAAATGAGTATCCGGCAAATATTCGGATTCGCGTCATCCTTTTACCCACTAATTGCAATCGGTGGTTGTTATTTTTTTTATTTTTTAATCCTCTTTTTTTAATTGTTGTTGATTGCCGGTTTTTTTTCACAGGCGCGCAAGCGCAGCACACGAGAGAGAGAGAGAGACGAAAAAGAGATTTGCACTTCAAAGAGGCGCCCAGACTCACTATTGGCGTTGGTTAAAAAAAAAAGTTTTCGCGCGATTATTTCACGTCAAGTCCATCGAATCTGCATCATAAATTTCCTCCTGAAAAATTACGCAAACCAAAGCCCAAAGTTACATCATCTAATCATCGGACGTTTATTCGGATTTTCCGAGTCGCGTCAGAAAAGGAAAGTTTGCTTTTCAAATGATTTGCGAGGCAATGAATTTTCGCAATTTCTACTGCGAGATCATGAAAATGAAAATATTTAACCAACAACGATTGCCGCGGCTCGCATGCCGTGCGGAATCGTTCGTCATCGCAAGAAAAATTGAAAAAAAACATGATGACGCAAAAGACGAGAAACGCGTTGGACGATTTCCCGATTCAGGCTGATGCGACGAACGTTTTCACTTCCTAGTCGAAAGTGGCCGGTATTTGATTTTATGCAGACCCAATACGCACTCTCATTTGTCTACATACATGAACTTACATATATATGTACGAATAGAAAAGCCAGTCGGTTTGGACGAACGTTAATTATCACTGACCATCTACAGTCCCATTACGTTCCAATCGACCCCTTAATCAACGCATGATTGGTACAGTAATTGATTGCTACTTCGTAATTATAACAGTGCACTGTCGCGGAAACGATATCGCGGTGCGGAAAATCAGGAAGCGGTCGAATCGAGGTATCGCGTGTACGTAATTGTCGACCAGATCTGTGCAAACATATATCTATATAAACAAATACATGTGTACACATGTATATGTATATTTAACTCGTACGTAGACACGAGCTGAAAGCAAATTGTAGAATTTCCAGCGACATCCTCAATGACAAAGAACGCGAGGACCGACTGATGATACGTGCTGATAGAACGGACCATTAACCAGTGGCAATAAGCTAATCAGATGAGAAATAATAAAAAGGAAAATATATCAATAAACAGACTAAGAGAAGCAAAGAACAAATTTCTCTTCATCAAATAAAATGTGTCAGTAATAGCCTGGAGCTTCGAGGCTGTCATGTTGAAAATCATTTCATTATCTCACCCTTCGATATTCAGGACAACAACAAAAAAAGTCATCAAAAACGATTAATCGACGAAATAGTATTTTTCATGCTAGTATTTCGAATTTTTGCAACTTTTATTGTTGCACCGCGAAGGGTGCAGCAGAGCTCGTTTGTAAAAAATAATGGTGGATGTTTTTTTTCGTGTAAGCTCGTTTCACGAACAATAGAAATTTTTCGAGAGAAGCGAGATCGATCACTTTTGGAGGAGGGAATGAAATTATGAAAAAAAATGATGGAGGTACAAAAAAAACAGGACAATCGAGAATAATTGTATTCTCTTTTATCAGCTACGACGGCTATTTCGGTCACTCTTTCATTTTATATACATGTATTTTTTTTGTTTTTTTGTTTCGCACAAACGTGAGCGTTATTTTTCGACGCGGCAACAGATTTATACGACTATATAAACACGCACACAGAGATAGCAAGGTCCATTATATCGTAATACAATTTATGGATCGTTCGTTCGCGTGAATGGGTCGTTGTCGTTTCGAGTTCACATTTTGTTCGGAGCTTTGCTGCATCGCTGAAGGGGGCTACAGGAGGAGAAAAGGTGGTGCGCGAGGGGATGTCGCGGGGGCGGATCGCGAGGCTTGTGCAAGGGTGCTGAAAAAATTATCGACCATTCTGCGATTTTATCGAAACTTTGGCTCACGAAAGACAAAAGTGCGAATGACGACTCGCCATTTTCCGATATAATTGTTTTATCGGAATCCTCGCATGTCCGCAGGAAATTGTGCTTTTTGATACTCGATCGATAAACTTACCAACCGATCCGCGATTCGTGCCACCCCTGCATCATCCTCAAAAGGTACGTGCTGCCACGCCAAACCTGGGCTCCGAACTTTTTCGGAAGTCCACGAAAACCCCCTCGGTCGGTAAGGGTTGAAAAAATATTCCGACGACCGGTACGAAAGGACTCACTGCTGAGAACAAACTCTCGTTTCCCCTGCAAAAATCTATATCGATAAATTCATTAAAACAATCATTTTGGCAATAAAATATTTTCGAATGATTTCATAAAAATTCACAACGTTTAGTACATCGGAACGAAAACGCTCTTAATCGCGTATAAAATGAAGCCTGCAAGTTCGCACTCTCATTTGCAACGAAATGAAGAAAAAAAAACGATGCAAATTTCGTCAAAATTTTTCACAATTTTATTCGATATTTAAAAGCGAATAAAAATTCTCTCTCATTGAATGGATAACGTAGCACATGCAGTTAATGTCCGCATTGTGGAATTGCGGCAAAGCCCGCGCGCGATGTTTTTAATCGAGTACTTTTGAGTCTGGGAATTGACGTTAAAGTTAAAGTAGAATATTACGTATGTATGTAAATACAGTGTGGTAAGATTTAGGGTAACGTGGAGAGAGAAAGGCGAGAGAGGTAGAGCGGATTATAATAAAGTCTAAACCAGGATTTCGTTTTGACATAAATCCCCCGAGGGATGATGGGCAATACGGTCATTGTTTATCGTGTACTCGCTCGAACAGTGTTATCCGTGCAGCAATCAGGTAAGCACAAACTACGAGTTATCTCGTACGTAATATGCGTTATATACATAAATATATAGTCAGGATAATATAACAAGGGGGTGTGTATGTAGAGCATGTGAGAAGTTTTCATAGGAGTATATAGTGGTAGGTTGAATAATAAGGGATGTGGAAGGGGTTGAGAATGCAATGCATATTCAAAATGCAGCCGCGGGCATCGTCAAGAGAAACTACGTCAGCGACAACGCAATGACGAGGACATATCCCTTGTTTTTGACCTGTCGTTTGGTCGAACCTCATTGCACCCCTCGCCCTTTCCCTTCGTCTCTCTCCACGCCTCGCCTTTTTCTTTCTTTCTCGTTCTCCTCACGCAGTCACCGACACAAGAGAAAAACAATTTAGTGTGCGTGCTCGAGAGCGAGTCCGCAAATTTGGTTACTTCATTTGAGAGAGCTCTCTCGAAACCCCCTCAACCCCCAGAGCTTTCCAAAGCACACGGTCACCCCTTCGGTGTATGTCCGGCGTTATGAATTTTAATAGCTTTACCCTCTCGTCCGGACAGAGAGACCAAGCGCGAGACACTGTGGGAGCAGAGGGGGCTGGGAAAAGTGAGGAAAACGAATGAACGAGCGGGTCGGCAAGAGGAGCAGGAGTGAGGCTGCATCCATGCCCACACACACAAACATACACGCGCACCTATTGGCACACCATCGTTACGCAACGATCGAGAACAAAAATGGCGACGCATTTTTCGCCCCCGTCAAATTGTCGATAGATTAGTTTAAAGATAAAGAAAAAAAACACAATATTTTACGCTCTTTTTCTATGGGACGTTCCAGTCTGACGTTTTCCATATTCACGACCATCGCGTTTTCAAGCCGACAAATCTTGGCTGTAGTCTAATGAAGATGTGCGTCAAATCCCATCGAGCTCGGCCGCCTGCTTATCGAGACTTCGTGGTCGCGAGTTTAATAAAAAAGTTTGAGAAAAAAAAATCATCCAGTTGTTAATTTTTTTTTCTCCCTTCTGACGAGTCGAGCAGTTTCGAAATCATTTTATCCCGGAAACGTATTCTTCATGAACAGAATTCTGAAGCATCCTACGGCCTTAGGGTCCGATGCCCAGACTCCTTGTAAAGCCTCTTCGTTTCTGTGATTAATTTGTCAGATATAACGATTCTCAGCTTCATACGAAATGCCCCGTATGAACAAAGTCCGTCACATTTCACTATGAGCGTTTTATCTCTGCGCCATGTACGAGGATGATTTTTTTCGCGATAACTCGCGCCACGTCCGTCCGTTTTGTGTTCCTCATCGTAGTCGTCACTTCCTCTTCCATTCGCAAAGTCCAAATACATATAAAAGTGTCCGTGTGTGTATGTGTGTGTGTGTTAGTTTGTGGTTGTGTATGTGTGAGTGACCCTCGATCGTCGTTTGTTCCATGGCATTCAAACATACATGGTTTTTTAAATCAATCAATCGCTTTTTTTTATACGAACTTTTTTTCCCATCGAGCTGGTTGAAATTCGTTGTTGGAAAATGTCGCAGTATGAAATAGACAATCGGAATTGTTTGATGTTACGAATTCAGTTATAAAAATGATCGAAGCTCTTTGGTCACTCCTTGATCGCGAATGAAACATCGTTTTGAAAATTACTAAATTATCGTGACGAATGGACGTACATATCGAGGACTATCCTTGCTGCAGGACTAACCATTCATGAGAATCGTATGAAAGAACGAAATTTTGCTCATTATAATCATTGTCATGTACGAAATACCGTAACAGATGGTACCCAAGGATAACAAGAGAAAAAGAGAGAGGGAGAGATGAATTTGGTGAGTGAATTCGATCTCTGGCCCATTCCATTCGGTCGCATAATTCGCTTACGTTATTCGTCGAGGAAATTTCGTTGGCACGTTATGAAACTCATTAATACGGCAACACACATTCACTATACAAACAATTTTCAATGATTAAACGTTCATCGAATTCATTCTGTCCCTCTCCCCCTCCTGCCCCCGCGTTCCCCAAAGTATCGCCCTTTCCGCCCCTCGAGTCTCTCGTGATTGCGCTCCCATACATTTTCATCTCGATGATTCTTCTTGACACCAGGCACGAGCATTTTTAACGAACGCCCTCGCAATCACTCGAGTATTTCTCCTGTAATTCGATTCTCTTGCTGTATGAATACATTTTTTTATTTGGTAAAAAAAAAAATCGTGGAAAACGATGGAAATTTGGATTTTGATTGATCGCGTCGTTCGGCTTTTCGGTCCAAGTGAAAATCGCACGGAAATTTGTCAGTAGCGGCGCCCGAGAAAACTTTTCGCGACTTACTTTTACGTCGAAATGTCGACGTGGAAAAAAAAATCGCAACGAACAGGCTGATTTTAAAAATACTGCAGCTTTCCTGACAAGGTGCAAAAATCGGTTTTGCATTTTTATCACAATTTCAACCTGTTCAACAAATAACAGAAACTTTCGGAATTACTTGACTGAAAAAAATAATGATAATAATAATAATAATAAAGGAATCATTACGCAAGACAGAACTGTGTGAATAAAATGCTCGTTTCGTTACACACATTGGATTTCTATGGGTTGCCTGATGTTTGGCCATTGTATTTGGTGCAAAGAGATCCGAGAAAGCATTCGTCGCGCCATTACAGGTTGTTCTCAACGCGGATCGGGCGAGTGATCCTTTCCCAAGCGAAGCTTTGTATATATATGGTATGCAGAGAGGTGCATGTATATCCATCCAAAAATGTGTTGGATTGAAAGGGCGTAAATGAGGAGATTCCGAAGGTTGGTTACGAGCGTTATACGTCTTTTTACGTGGGCTTTTGGAATCCTCATAATACGGTGGATGTGCAACGTGAGTGCATCAGGTATTCCTTAATGAACTCTTCGGAGGGATTTCTTAAGTACCTGATGGGGGGATGGAGTATAGAGAGCAGGGCTTCGAAAATGTGGAGAGAAGCCGCAACCTCTTTCTCTTGACGGCGGGGCTCGGATTGAATGGTGTTAGTTCTAACGCCTTGCTAGGCTTGCTTCTTCTTCTTTTAACACGGGATCGCGGTGCATGTCTTCACGGTGAACACGAGCGACGCTGCGCCCCGGGGCCACTAAGACCATTGAGTAGTGTGCATGAGATTTCCCCGCCGCGTCTCTTCCGGACCCCCGCGCTTTCTTGCTCCGCATGTATTTTTCTCTCTCACGCTTTCTCTGATCGCTTACTCACACACTCGTCTTCTCTATTCTACCCCCTCTCCTCGCCCCTACAACCAAAGCACCGTCAGTGGATTCACGAGTTTCGCAAATTCGGTTCATTTGCCGCATTGTCAGGAGCTTAAGGAGAAATGAGACCCTCTCGAGAAAAATCGTCGCAAAGACGCTTGAAGTTTACCGCACCAACGTGAGCAGCTCGCGCGCCCGTTAACACCCCGTAACCCCCACCCCGTAACGAGACTGGTGTCGAACCACTAGATCGAAAACGACCACTTTTTTTCTACTTTTCTCGCAACACGAATACTTCGTGCGCGCGGTTCTTTTCAAATATTCCCGGAAAACGTAAAAAAAAAAATATTACGCTCAAGTTCATTCGACAATTTACGGGTTCACTTTTAACACGAAGTAGTTTTTTTCAATTTTTCATTATTCGAGCAACGTATCTGAGCTAATTAATTGGGATTCGTCGTTTGGAGAGCCGCATGCGGATAAAGAAAATTTGTCTGGGATAAGAAAACGAATTTTCTCGCTAATAATATTAAATGAAAATTGGCTTAAACCCTTCCGAATGAGAGAGCGAGACGATCTATAAGCGAATTGTTTCTGAGAGTATCCTAAAACAACATTTTTGTCGAAAATTGTCCTGAACGAGCGGAACAACACGACGATTTCGAAGCCGATGTTGACGGAACAATCGGAAAATCTGGAGAAAGAAAATACGGAGTGAAACGCACGCACGCAGGAGGAATGTCTGCAGGCCGTTTTTCTGGTCTATATATTGGTGCGATTGAGAGGAAGAAAGATTGGGTAAATATGTGAAAGATAAAGGCAGAAGAGACACAAAATGAAAAGAACCTCCGGCGAGCAAATAACGTGTTGACTGGCTTTTATTTTTCTCCTGTCCCTCTGATAAACGACTCTGGGCGCGTGTCCACGTTTGAGTCTTGATTCCCACACGACGTGATACAGATGGGAATTTGATTTAGCTCATATACGGAGCGAACGCGGTGAGAGGATGAGAATAAGAGAGAATGGAGCAAACTGGAGACGAAATGCACAACTTTTGGTAATTCAATCAACCCACGTACCTTGCTGCAGGCGATTAATCAAATAGGAAAAAAAAGAAAGAAAGAGAAAGGAAATGATGAGCTTAAGAGTCGCGTAGTTGTGTCGAGCTAGAAGGTGGCGGGATTCGGAGAAAGAGAGAAATAGAGCGATTGCAATACTCGGTGACAGATATATTAGGGAGGATTCAATGGAGCTGTCTGCATTACATTATTCGGTTGGTAGATCTCTAGTGCAAACACGACATCAACTTTTCCCATGTGCGCTTACCACCCTCTAACGATTCAACCGCCACCAGTGGTTCTCAAAAAGGCTCAAACCTATAGACTCCAATATAATACACTCTCGAGTCATCGATATATATATATGCGCCCCTAAATCTCACTCATTTCGGTTCGCCCTTATGGACTTAGCGATTGCACAGCCGACCAAGCCAAACTCAACTCTCAAATCTCAGAGAAAGAGCAAGGGAGAGAGTTGAGCGGGCAGCATCCCTTTCAATAAACGGTCCAGGGGCGGTGTTCGAGACTGGCGCGCGCGACACGTTCGCTCTTCGTCGTTTCAAACCCCCTCTTAACCCTCCGCAGCCCCGAAATATTCACCCTGCTTCGCGATACTTTGGCCTGCTCGAAAAAGCCATTCAGTCAAAACTTGAAAAAGCATTTTCTAGGTTGCACTTTTCGAGCAATTGACATCGCTGTATACAATTTAATGGAGTATCCGAATGTTTCTGTTGTATCGAATTTTGGAAAATCGCGGACCGTTCGTTCAAAAGCCATATAACTATGCAAACGGAAATCATGGTTGGAGTTCATCACGAGAGCACAAAAAATGAATTGTGTTGAAACCATCATTGAATTTCGGGAGGCGACACTTTTTTGCAACAGAATTTGTTTGACATTTGAATAAAAATGGAACGATCGCGTTGTTTGTATGTACGCGAGATATACGCTCGTTATGCAGACACAAGCATGTTCGTTTTGGAGGAAATGACTAGAGAATACGAGAGACATACAACCGAAGCGAAAAAGGAAAAGTGGAAAGAGCTGGACCGGTACAAACAAGGGGAGGCTTGCGCATGCAATATTAGGGGCATTAAGTCGTCATAAAGAGCGCATTAGGGGTGCGCCTACCCTCGAGGGGTAGTTTAGCGTTTAATTGTCCCACCCCGATGTATCAAAGGTTTCAATTTCCATGCTCCAGTGCACGCTTCTTCGATCTATCCCCCCTCCCTTCTCTTCTTCGAGGCCCGTCATCAAGGAACAGCAGTGTTTGGACTTTTTTTTGGAAATGTCCTAAGCCCTTTACCGAAAAAGTTTATTAACCTACAATAACATAAACATTACACTGGGAAACATCGAGGCATTGGACCTCGACGAGAAACTCTCATTATCTCATTAAACCGATGACTGAATTATTCAATCAATCACGAAAGCAGTATCTGAGGGAAATGAACTTTGTTCGATTCCCCGAGCTAATGATGTCTTCGCTTTGCTCATTCGTTTCTAAAGGGATTGTTTTTTCCTCGGATTATACGATGAGAAACATGGAATCCGAATCGAGACAAAATGTTGCCACAAATCGTTGGAGTTCTTGGTCGAATGACGTAACTTGTGCACATGTATGTATGTTTACAATTAAGTATATAGGATGTGCACCGAATGCACGAAGTTTACACACAAGTTGATCGTCGCTACGTTTGGTCCATGCGTACTGTCCCGAAAGGAGCAAAAGAGAAAGAGAGAGAGTAGGAGAGAAAGAGGATTGAAGAAGAGGAGACACGTTTGGCAAATACACTATCGCCACGCGGTAGTTCATCCATGACGAACGATATTATCAGGAGCCGAAGTAAGTTGGTTCCTGTCTGTTTGTATATCTCTGCGTATTCGTATGGTTTGCGGCAATGTCATCCATCGTATTCTCTGTCTCTTGGCACGAGACTCCAAAGAGGCGCGCGGAGAGGTGAATCAAAACGAGAAGACTGTGGAGGAGGAAATGGAGGAGTTGGGAAGAGTTGGAAAATGTCTGTGTCTATAAAGGAAGCAGGATGAAGATAGTTGTAATATCGGATGGCGATTTCATGTGATATATAGATGGAAAACGCGCGATATATATTCGTGCAAACGTGAATACATAACATATAAATACATTATACGTGTAAGATGTGAAAATATGGCTGCAAATGTGTTGACGGATAGAAGTAACCGCCATTTTATTTGAGACTGTACTATCGATATGTATATCAATGTATATTGAAGGTATAAGAGATGGGACGAACAGACGAGCACCCAAGTTGCTATTGAACCGATTTTGAGCAAATATCACTTGAGCAGATATTTCTCTCTTCCTCTCTCTCTCTCTGTTTCTTTCTCTCTCTCGATGGAAGATCGAGGCAAAGCCATATAGTGGTCATAGTCGAGAAACTCCCGCACGATATGGCGCCGTTCGCTTCGCTCCGTTACAGATAGAAAGTTGGGAGAGGAAGGGAAAAGGGTATAGAGGCCTAAGCGAGATGGAAACCCGACTGACAGAGAATTTACTATAGGTTAGATAGAGTGTAGCTGGAAGAGGCAGAGAGAGAGAGAGGGAGAGAGAGAGAGAGGAGGTAGGAAGAGTGAGGGCTCACAAGCCCTTCGGCAAATTTCATAACCGAACTTGTCGTATTTGCTGAGATTATTTCAATATATTCGACTCAACCTCGGAGATAGAGAATCTGTTTGCGATGACGGTGTATGCGTGAATGGAACTTTGGCGCCAGAAGTCTCCTTTCTGTATGCCATGAAAGTGATGGAAATACGAGGTATATAACCAAGAAGAAGGGGGGGAAGAGCAGAGGGGGAGAGGGAGAGAGACAGAGAGAGGGGATAAAGACATCGACGCGATAAAAATGGACAAGTTTATATATATGCTTAATCCTGACAGATATTTTTTATTACTCCTCTAACAATTTGAATAGCTGTTTTTTTTTTTGCAGAACGTTACAAATGTTTCCAGAATATGGATTATTTCCCATTCAAAGTGTCAGCACGTCCTCTTCCGTGTTGACCTTCCAGCCGAGGATAAAACTCTGTGGAAAAAAAAATCTCGGCGAGTCTCCCACCCCAGGATAATGAGTGCAGTAATTTTGGCGAATAGTCCACACGGCACACGAGACGATCATTTATCCTGGTCGATTAAACAAATCGACGAGAAGAAAGTAAGAGAGAGAGGGAGAGAAATAAGGGTGAGGAATCGTACGCCAGGGTAAAACGGTATTCCAGCGAGTGTAACAGAAATTGTCATTCTCATCGATGTATTAACCGGCTCGTTCGTGGGTCACATCGCTAATTAAATAAAGGGTCGGTGAAATTGGTGAAACGAGGCGTCACAAGAATGGACCAGTGTATGGCGAGAGAAGCGTCGCGCGGGCTATATTACGTATCTAAGCATTTCAACGGGGGTGCAGTTTGTGCTACGTGCACGTGGCGGCGCGTGCGCTACCGTAGATGCTTAAAATAAACGCATACGATTTTCTATACATAGATATATAGCTACGAATGAGAAGAACACAATAAGAAAAGCAACAGTATTGTGCTTAAACGATACGCGATTTAACATAATACGAGTTATTACCAATACCGTTAACGGTTCGTTACGACACATTAATCCTACGAGAAGAACAGCTTTTGTAATTTTTCTAGCACGAGCCACGCTCCTCCAACTTTATTCCAGTCTCAAAAATTTATTAGTCGATTAATCTCGTCCCTAACGAATCATCGTAGTGTTTTGAAAGGTTCATCGCGACCAGGCATCAATTTATACACCATGAATGAACTAATTAATGTTGAAATAAAAGGCAATTTCGGGGGAGCGAATTGCGTCGAGTTGGGTTTCGAAGACTTGGCACGAGAAATTATTTAATTGCTCAAAGATTTCCGTTTGTTACTCAGTCGAGAAGTGCATAAGCCGAAAGGAAATTGTTGCAAGCTGCAATTTCCATTGCAACAATGGCTACAAAATAAAAAGATGTGGGCTTGGAGTTGTTGCGTAGAATTCTTGTCGAAAGAGGAAACAAATCTCGGTCATATTGATTCCATTTTAATCAGATCTCGCGATATCTCAATTACGTTTTGTGCCCCATCCCTCCTCTTGCTCCCTCTCTGCGGATTGTTGGTCGAGCTGGACCGTTTTGCAAGCCTGCCGTAGAGCCAAGCGAAAGAAAGAAAGAGAGCGAAGTACCTCGAAACGCGAATGAAAGACAGTGAGATAGAGAGATTTCTAGCGTTTGTTTGCCGTCGAGATTGTAAAGCCGAGGCCCATTGTCTGCGAGCCACCCCTAAGCTCGGCACCGGCTTAACTTTTCATTCTCCTGTAAATTGCACAGGTTCGCCATGTGCTCCTGTACCGTACACCCTGTGTATACTGTACCTCTCAACCCCCCCCCCTCCTCCCTCCGCTGGCCTGCCCCACCTTCCAGCCTCCTAACCATGCGACGCTTTTGTAATATGCATTTTGTACATGAAGACACAGTGCATTGCTGTCCATCAATATGTCATGAAAGGGCAGGGATGTTTCGATGAACGTGATGCGAATAAAAATTAATAATATCGATGCTTTGCAATTATTGGCATCATCCTCAATGCTGCTCTTTAGCTGAGCTCGGGTACGAATCTGCATGCATCTGATAGATTAAAATCAGACGATTCAACGTTTCTTTACAGCTGCGCTATATGGAGGCGAAATATCGCTTTTCCGTCCTTTTTATTGGAGTGGAAATTTCTATATTACGTTTGGCAGAGCTAATTTGTTTGACGTAACTCTCGTTGTCAATGGATACGCGAGCGATGAGTTATTGGGAAAAGTTTTCATGAAAATGCCTGAGATTCGTATGCGGACTCGAAGGAACAATTTTTAGTCATTTTTTCTGTAATTCATTATGCGATTTTCGTTTAATTTTTAACATTTTTTTTTTTGTATAAAAAATACACCATTTCAAAGGCCATAGGCAAATCTTTTGTTCGCTTATTCGCATGTGCGTTTTTTCGTGTTCATTGCCCATGAACATTAAGCTCATTGGCGGGTAATTCGAAATAGAAGATTTTCGGTAGCTGCGTTTTGGCTTAAGCAGCTCGTACGTGTGTGCGTGTCAAGGCGGGATATAAAATTGAAAACTGTGCGAAGAATGGGCGTTACAATGCGCGGAGAGTTTCGAGAGTTTGGATACCGATCTGAGGAATCGATTTTCAAAGTGTACAGTAACAGGATCTTCAAGCGTGTAAATAGCTGACCGTCGTCTCTCGTCAACGCGGGGCAGCTTTCGGGAGCGTTACATTCGAATTCGTTCGCTCCACTCGACACACATACACGCACGCACTCATAAACGCCTCAATGAATAAGGGAGACACGATTTTAGTGGCTCTACTTCGAACACGAATGAGAGGATCGAGAAAAAAATGATTGTCAACTGGAGCCACCTCTTCAAAGCGCCACAGGAGTCTCGTGCTAAATAAGAGTATCCATAAACATACAGCCATTGCCAAAAGTATCAAGCTTTATCCTCCTTTTCCATGTGGCCAACAAAACGTCTTGGAAAAACTCTTTTATCGCTAATTACGTAGGAGAAGCCTGTAACGATGAAAAATGAGATTCAAGAGATTGCCAAAGTAAAATTTCCAAAGTCAATGAGTACCGGCAGGATGCGGTGTCGTTAGAAATCTCTTGATGAAGAAATCCGAAGGAATTTTCACGATTTTCATCAAAATTTGACGAAAAAGTGACGAAAAGTTTATTCGAATCGGAATTTTTGAAATACGTTGATCCAGAATGCACATCGATACTTTTGACGGAGGCTGTATAAGTAGATTTATGTACGTGTGGTAAATACATTGACGACAAGTTTTCGCGGCTAAATAGATCGAGTGAGAAGAGGAGAGTGCACAGAGAAGGAACCGCGTGTCTGCTTTCATCCATTATATCTACGTGGAACAACTGTATTACAATAAAATATATACTTCTGTGGCCAAACACGGGACAACGGTGTACAATAATATACCGGGTGTCCGCATCTGCCGTCTCGACGGGAGGTCCATATTACTGAACGAGTCTAGTCGATGAACTTTCGCATGGACGGAGAGAGAGAGAGAGACACCAAACTTCAGCGTGCGTAAACGGAGACGGAGAGGGAGCCGAGATTTCGGGTTCTCGATGGTATTTTTCGATGCGACTAATAAATAAATGAATAAATTTAAACCAGTTTGAAGAAAATAAAAATGTCGACGAATTAACGGCATAAAAAGGTGGCGATTAATTATTATCAATTTTTCATGGTCCCTTGCAAATCGAGCCAGAAATCAAATATCAATTAATTTCAAATTTTTCATTGGACTGACATTTTTTCACACTTTGCAGTTTGATTTTGTTTCAAAAGATAAACTCGGGGTCAAATGATTGATCTTCGATTTTGTTTTCTTTTTAAATTCGACGTGGATCGAGTGGCAATTAAATGGAATCGGATTTTATTGATTAAGCTCATTTTTTCCATGCTTGTTTTCACGATACGTGTCCGGAAGTAATTTCACGGCTGAATTTTTGACGAGATGCCCTCTGATCACAAAATGGCAAAAACAAGACGAACACACGATTTTTTATCGCGTTTTTCATTTTATTTCTTTTTTGCTGACGAGAAATAGTAAAAAAAAAAAAAGAAAGAGTGAAACGCCAACGAGCACTTCTTCGAGAAACCGGCCAAGTGCACTCTGACCGTGTATAACGCGTGCCAGAGATTTTTAATGGATTCGCGAGGTCTCCAGTATGCATTCAGAATTCAGCTATTAGCGACCCTCAAGAATTCAGAATCAAACTCTTATATACGGATATACAGAGACGTAATCACTTGTACCCGCAACGCATTTGGGCTTTCTTCACTTTTCTTAATGCCTTTACTCATCGTCTATATAGCCGCCAAGCCAAAGTTCCGGAAATGTCAAACAATGCTCTCAAAATTCTTGCATTAAGGTGCGTCTGCATTCGGAGACATAATTTTTTACCCATATGCAACAGCATGTATTTTAAATCTCACCATCTCAACCATTGCAGCGCTCTCCTCTGTTACGGAAGTGTGAGTGTTCCAAATGGGATGAAAGTGAAGAAAACCCACGTTTCACATCATTAACTAAAACCCATTTAGACTCGTGTATATCGTGGACAAAAAAAAAGGATAAAAAAACGTAAGCGATGTTTGTGGTCAAATGGAACGACGTTTGACCCTGATCCATTTTTTTCCGAATACTTTTTGGAATTAAAATGTTAATTGTTCTTCCTGACACAGAAATGATGCATTAATTAATTAATTAGTCATTGAGAAACGCAACAATATTTTTTTGATCAAGTTTGAAGAAAAAAAAATGTTTAAAATTAGTGAAAATCGATGTTAAACATTTGATTGCACATTAACGTATTTACGTAACTTGGTAAACGACGAAAATCGGAGTTTGTCACAGAAATATGGTTTGAGAGGGGGGAAACTCATGGAGGTGAAGGAAATGATTTTAATAAAGCGTGGGAGAGTGAAAGCTGTTTCGACTCAGTCATCGATAAACAACCACCAGCCACATTAGATTACAGTTAGCTCTCATTATCTCGGTGTATTATCTCTGTATACATACAGGTTGTAATTTAAGTTCATACATCACTCACATATATATTTACTATTAATACATATCGCGTGGCAGCGTCGAGACAAGCTTTTATTTCCTTTTGTTCGCCTACATGATGACGCCTTTTTTCCTTTTTTTTCAGTTTTCGTAGGAAATAAATTTTTTGTACTAAAAATAAATGAATCGGTAATTTTGCACAGAAATCACACTTTGATCCATTGAAATAAACTCCTTAATGAGAGCGACATTATAATTGCATTTTTACACGAGACACACCACGACGAGCGGAAATATTGTTTTCGTCATCCATCAAGTGCGAATGGAGCAAACCACAGCTTCCATGTACCTGAATTCGTGAAAAGTATAGAACGAGAAGCGGTAATACGATCGTGGGCAAATTTGCGATTGAAAAGAACTTCTCACATGTGAAGATTTGTTCGGTCCGAAAAAGCATTAGTCTCGAAGCTGTCCTATCTGCATACGCCCTTCTGAAGACAAGGGAACATGCACAGGAATGATCGAGACGCGAGAAAAACCCCCCGCGGTGATGTTCGGGATGTGCGCCTCCTCTCTCACGTTCTGACCCCTCAAATTCTCCCACCACCACCTGCGTCTATCGCTCTATCCGGTTCCACGCACGCATGCCTTGACGCACCTTTTTTTATCACCCGTTAAACGCCGACCATTCGGACGAATCGATCGAGCGAAAAAGGTCCCCCTATATTTTCTCTATAATACAAAACCATTCTTACTATATATAAAATCAACTATACACGTATATATGTATAAGCACGTAGCAGAGAATTTCCGAAATGCTTTTGCAACACACCGGATGCTTTTGATCTTTTCAATCGAGAATGTACATCATTCAAGCCACTCGAGGATCATTACGGGGATACAAATACGTCTTCATATAAATACATAGCATATATACACAGAGGATATATATTGTTAAGGTATACGGAATACATCTGAAGGTGAAATTAAATCGCGATCTTTATAAACGCCTCGTTCCCTCTGTGGACGGGGACAATAAAATTTCCAATAAAACCCTCGACACGGTAACTCGAACGCATTCATCGGAGGCGGCAACATTTTTTTTTCAGGTGTGACAATGAACGATTCATTGCAAATCTATTTTTACCATCATTGCATTTTTTATCAATCATTAAATATTTTAGGATCGGGATTCGTAAAGTTTAGTGACAAATTTTTCATCGCGATTAATAATAAAAATTATTTTTAAAAACGCACACACACAAAAGAAACTGCAAATAATTTGCGATTTAATTCGATTCTCGTAATCGTTCCAGCTCGATTACGTAAATTCCCTCTGGAGAACCGAGGGATGCGAAAAGAAAAGTGATCCACGCAGCGAGCAGTGGGAGAGGATGCCGGGGAAGCGAGAAGAGAGTTTAAGGGTGCGATGCGCTTGCACCTATCGGTCCCCCCCATTCGTGGTGTATTGTTATCCCGTATAGTATGTTCTCCAGGGTCACAGGGATCGGGGCTCTCGCCGCGCGAGCCCGTAATACCCAGATGCTTCTTAATGGTCTTAATGAAGTGTGTACACCCTGCGTATGGTATTAACCGAACGGCCATGCTAATGCTCGACATCACAACGACACTAATTTTTAAGCATAACCGTACACTCAGCTTAACAACGTGCGAACTTTTCGTAAAGTTTACATATTACGAACACGTCAATAATAATAATAATAATAATGAATATTTGTAAGGTTCGTCGTTAGGCTGGCTATTCGTTCCCGCGGTTTCTAAACCATATCCCAGGGAAGTTAACCAAGTGGACCAAATTGCTGAAAACGTCGAAGCTTGCGGAATTCCATTCGTACGTTATTTTGAGGAACAATAATAAGATTTTCGGTCCTGGGAATCGAATGGACCGACAACGGAGACGAGGTGCACGTATCGAGGGAAAATTTCGCGAAAAACAAATTTGAGATTAATTTACTTTTTAATGTCCATTTTTCGCAACGCAGACCATCATTTCAGGAGAATATGAAAAACGTCTGAAGGGTCGAACGTAAGAGTGAAAGAAAAATGCAAGTTGCACGGAAGAGTCAAAGGAGGACGAGAAAAGTCGAGAGTTAATAGCGACGCTGTAAATAATCCCTATACACGCCATATGTTCGCGAATGGACTAACTGATGTCATTCAGAGAGAAAAAATCAGAGAACCGAGTGGGAAAAACGTCGTCGTTAACGTTTCGAGTGATAAGCCAGCGTGATGAGCAGCAACTACCCCGCAAAGAGTCCCTCAGATTTACACCCTTTTTAGTTCGTCCAGGGGATGAGCCATTCGTTTCAATGTGTTTTTTCTTTTCACGTTCCATCAGCGAGACGAAAATATTATTCTTACAAATGAAGCAAATAATTTCAATCACGATCTCAATCATTTCGATTTGCCACGTTGCCATAATTCCAAGACAATCGATCGTACTCAATAAAATCAAAAAATGATTAGCTCCATGGACATAATGGTCGTCATCGAGTCTCCCGATCGAATGGGAAAATTGATTTGATCCCAAGTTTCCACCTCCGCATGTGTAAAGACTGAAAATGAATAAGAGGCGAGTGTGTGATCCAGAAAACCAAGCAAGGGGAATAGACTCGTACGTACGAGATGTTGGGAGAGGGGGACGGAGATGACGATGGATTTGGAAAGGGGCGAAAGCGAGTGAAACGTGGCAAGTATGAAGTGAGCATATTACTATTGAGAATAAGTACCTGGAGCTTCGAGATCGCGGGAAGCTTGGTTGGCTCATGCCTTGTCCATATACTTGTGTACGAGAACGAGAGAAACTCTTGGCAACATACATAACGACGTATCCACACATATAACAGGCAGTATTCTGGGTATAACATCGCGCAGCACACCGGGCCGAAGGAAAGGAGGTGGCTGAGGGGTTCAAGTCGAGCAGAGGAGCAGGCGGAAAGGGGGAAGGCGGTAACGGGGTACAAATGGGGTGGTACAATGGGCACTAATGGATCTCAAGCCGCCGCGAGAGGCGCTGCTTTTAATCTAATTGTCCTTCTCGTCGTATATAGAGGAACCACCCCCGCGACAACCATTCCGGCTTGCCGGCATCTCGAACGTTACAACCAGACCACGACGGTTCTCATTTTGAATAATTCGTTCCGAATATGCGACTCCAACGATTTGGGGAAATGGTAAAAAAATCATTTTAGCGAGAATTTATTTTCAATCTCAACTAATTCTGTTAATTATTGACATTCATTTCTTGCAACTAATATTATTTGAAACAATGAACTCGTAATTATGAAATGTGACGATTTGAAATTGTTTTTTTGTTTTCTTTCTTCGAGGCCATACAATTGAGTTATTATGGCAATTGGAAATTTCATATTATCTTGCACCTTCGAAGCAATATCCGTGCGACGTGTGTCTCACGTCCACAGACTGTCACATGGAAATATTGTTTTTTTTTTCGATTTTTTGACGATTACCATATTTTAGTCTTTATTTTATTCCCTCGTGATCGGAGATTATACAGTTATTACGTGCGAAAGAGAGTGAGACAAAGTCGACCTCCCAAGCGCGTGGTTTTTTTATATCCCTGAATATTATTTCTCTCCTCTCGCAGTTGCTTCTTTCCCTCTTGCTCACCCTTGCAACTTCGGGGGGAACAACTCACCGGCAGGTGCGATAGTCCGCCGGTAATTGCTCCTGCACGCGCTCGGACACCTTCGCGTTATCTTGCCTGCTTGCCGTGCACAGTAATGACGACTTCCGATCGCCGAAATGCCTGCGGCCGGTGTTTCCACCCCCGGGCCCCCGAATCCATACACATATTCGTATAGATTCAACACTGTACGTATATTTGCGTATATATACACACTGTGCTTTATACACAGTACCCAAGGGAACGATATACGTTCACCACGATAGCGTAAATAAATTGGTACGATTGTAATTGCCGTTGTGCGTGTCACAGGCGTTAGCGATGATTCCCGCCAGCGGCTCTATTAAATAATAAATTTATGTCTCCATCACATTCGTATCTTTAATATTTCAGTCTCGTTCGATATCACCAGCACGTTTACTCCCTTTATATATTTTATTTTTCGTGCGAAATTCCATTTATACTTTTATTAATATTTCATTGCAAAGCTCTGCGAGTCCATCATTTTTCCATTTTTAAATTTGTCCCTCATTTCGAAATTCGAGGAGCAGTAAAAAAAAAAACTCTGCAACTTTATTCCACTTTTTTTTCAACCGAAAAATTTTGATTATCTTTTTTTTAAGTTTTTTTTTTTTTTAAATTAATCCGATCGTTTATTTTCGAAATTTACTGTGACGAGCGTACCTTTTCTATTGCTCTTTTCTATTTCGTCACAATCTGCAGTTTTTTTAAATTCAGCTCCATTTTGACGAGACAAACGATAATGAAAAATTTCCAGTTGGACTCTTCAGGCAGCGGATTTGTGGGGTTTCGTTATTGTGGATAATAAAATACAGGTTTTTTCGTACTTCACTCTCATATATATATTTCATATACTCGTTATCGTATATTCATGATAATGATGATGACAATGACAATAATTACAATAATAATGATAATCGTAATAATAATGATGATAAACTTTTGACTACATATTTACAGGAACGTAAAATGATATTTTTTCTATCATACAGCATATAATACAGTCGCGTATATTTATCTATGGTTTTTCTTTATATTTGTAGAATAACTTTGAGAATAACTCTTTTTTTTTCTCTGTCTCACTGTCTCTCTCTTTTTCTTTCTTTCGGTGTTTTTCGTTAATACTACAGCAGATTTCCCATGAAATTAACGCTTGAACACCACACATGGGTCTTTTCTATTCTCCCTCTGAGTAAAATGTGGATCGTCATACTCAGCGTGCGCAGTCGACTGGTTGAAAGGAAATTCCTTTCCATTTGTTTTTTTTCTTTTTTAAATACATGAATTTTACGGATTGGCCTGCCAGACCCAGTGTGACGTTCGGACGATCAAATTCGTGCATAAAAAAAGCTCGATGATCGGAACTTCGTACTGAGTCGAAATTTCATTCGTCGCTGCGTGCAATTTTTTCCTTTACGTCGCTTCCAATGATTCGATCACGTGTCATTGAAACTAGGGATTCGGGACTTTTCAGTTTCTCGGATTTTGTTTGGCAGGGTACGTAAGTTCGAGTTGAGATTATTTTGAGAAAGTTTATACAAAGATGAGAAAAATGGTGTGCAGCAAATGGTAATTTGACTGAAAGGCTATTATGACTCTTCATTGCATCGTATCATCACTTTCATTATTACTATTTTCATATTTACAGAGACGTCGAAATCGAAATAAAGTAAAAAATATTGAAAAGATTCAGCAATATTGTGGGTATAAAAAACTGTCTAAATAATCATCGTGGAAAACAGAATTTTCATTACGAAAACTTCAAAAGCATCGATAAAAAAAATTATTACGATTTCCATCAAATTTCAACTCCTGCTTCAAAATTGAAAAAGAAAAAAAGCTGGTTGCACACACGAGTGGTGAATGCTGCAGCAAACGTAGTTTTGACCAAATTCCATCGGTTCGTAAACCATCTCTGGATGTTTAAACTCTTTGTAAACACATTGGGTCAATTCGACCCTATTGTCAGCAGCCCTTCGATCGATTTTGATTGAAAAAAGTTCCTCGAAATCTCAGCATCACAAAAATGGCACAAACTTCATATTAATTGGTTGCAGAAAAAAATTAATCATCACGTTTGACTCTTGGAAAATAGAGCTACAAAAAAAACTCGCAAACTCGCAAAATAATTCCGGGTCATTATGACCCAGTGTGTCAACAAAGTATGAAAATATTTCGAAATAAATGCTTGTTTGTCAAGGTTTATCCATAAATCGTGGATTATCTGGAAATTGATAATAATTGACAGCGAAAAGAGGTCGAACATGGTCGTGTCGTGAACGAAAGATAAGGATTGGTTGGTACGCAAAAACATATATATGCGGAGGGGATTCAAAGGATATTGAAATGAAACGTGAAAATCGAATGGTCGATAAAAACTTGCAACTGTTTCGTCGAATGGTCGACGTGTTTACATACATATACAAATCGAGTTTGGTGCTTGCAGGATGACCGATACGGATTCACGCGATGCCCGTATACTCGCGACCGTGTCGCAGTGACGCTCAAATACTCAATTACTCATTTTTGAATTTTATTCCGTCATAGAGACCGCCCGCAGCCTTTGACGTGCCATAACCAGAAAAAAAAAAGAAACCTCGAGATATCTCGTGATTGTTGTCCGAACATTTTTCGAAAATATTGCGAAAACAAAATTGATTTTTTTGTTAATACTAAAAAAAAATAACGAATTGAACAAATTTTTGAAAATTCGTCAATGATTTTTGTGAATTATTCGCGAGCTTAATTATTCCCACGGAGAATTATTTGTGCCAAGCACGCGTTTAAACGCGCGGGTCCAGCCAAAATTTTTCGCTCACAATTTCGACAAATTGTCCTTTTTTTCGCCGACCGTTTTTCTAACTTGTTTTTACTTCCGTTTCCATCCTCCAACTACATTTTCCTCTCGAACTCAGTGTCAGACCATTTGCTGAATATTTACAATTTTAATTCACTGTCGGCT
The DNA here is from genome assembly GCA_037952995.1 of Hyposoter didymator. Lineage (NCBI taxonomy): Eukaryota > Metazoa > Arthropoda > Insecta > Hymenoptera > Ichneumonidae > Hyposoter > Hyposoter didymator. The sequence continues at coordinate 2,177,583 of JBAJMU010000009.1, forward strand.
GAATTTAGCGTCAGGATTGTCATGATGCACGCTACGATATTTACCGCTGTCAAAAAAAGGGTCGAATTCACTCAACGTTTTTCATTCGCAAGCGAAGGGCGAAGCCCTTTTGTTTGCTAGCGCTGAATAAATGTATTATGTGTTTTTCTCATTCGCTCACGTTTTTTGTTTCGTTTTTTTTTTCATTCCACTCACACATATTTTAGGTCCACGAAGTTAAACGGTATATGCTGAAAAAAAGAGTCCACACTGATGTTGATGAACTTTTGTTATTACCGAATTTCGTACAATGAAATGTTCAATTAATTGAAAACTTGTATTTGCTGTGTGATCGAAAAGCTGAAAGTCAATAGCGATTTCGAGAAGAGAAAAAAAACGTTATCGTCTGCAACAAATTTGTGAGAATATTAATAAAGTTTGTCACATTTTCTCAAAAGTACGAAATTCAGTGAGAATGTGACTGATAAAAAATGTTGGTTAACATCAAATAAACTCTTTCCTCAGTGCACGGAATTTTTCAAATCAATGCTAATTCTTAATACTGTATATATTTACAAACAAAAAAGTTACTTTTGCCATGACTTTGATGTTGTTGTTGTTATTTTTGTGGCTGTTTTTTGTTTTATTTTGTGTGAAAGGTAATAACTAATTTTCGGCTTCGCGCAAAACTTCCTGAGCTTTGACTCTGAGAACTTCGGCACTCTGTCTTCTCATGCCGTCCTCCGAGCCCGAGCCAGCGTCGTCAGAGTCTCGAGATTCTGAATATTTCGAGCTTAAATTTTGCGGCATATTTTGCATACCAAGATTCAGCGGATGTGAACTTTGCTGCTGTTGTTGCTGCTGCTGCTGCTGCTGCTGACTCGTACTCAAAGGATGATGCGCCCTTGCTGCATGCACGTTGTGATTCAAACCATTGAGAGTGTCAAATCCCACACCAGGTAATATCGATCTCAGAGTTGCCAAATTTTCGGCGTAAGGTAAATTGAAATATTGCGAAAAAAAGGCCTGAAACGATGATACTTTTTGGGGATTCGTTGGCCAGGGATTCGAAGCGAATATCGATGAGAACCAGGGAAATAGTGGTGGCCCTCCAAGATCACCGCCTGGCATACACAGTGCTCGAACATCTGAGACACAGAACAATTCGTACCTCGTTAACACTCAATTCCTCTCATTGCATTCCTATTTTTTTTTTTCCTCAAGAAACAGTTTACAACTATTTCCATGCTGCTGGGTCCAGGCAACTGTATCGTAACATATGTTTCTGCACTTTCAGCTTTGACCTTTTATCGCTTTACGATTTTATTTCAAGAAAAATAGTGGACGAATCTATTAAATTTCTAAACTTGTGGTTTTTCGGCTGCTAGTCTAAGTGGGAAAGTGATTTGTTGAGTAATGTCATTAGTAATTACTGCTGACCACGTTTTCACGTGATGAATTGATCAGATTAATTGAATAATTGCAAAATAAGCAGGCACGTTGGAGAGTTTTTTTCTTTTTCATTATCCTGTTGGGAAATGGTTGAGAGACATGAAAGATCGCGTTCATCAGTAATTCGAAGTAGCAGAAGTTAAAACTAATAATATTTTCCGGTCGTAAAAATTTCTTTGAATTTAAACAATAAATGTCAATCCAAGTGGTTTTGTTCATAGAAATTTCTTCACGAAAAAGTGTTGAGAATTAAGATAATAATTGTTGGACAATCTTTCGGAATAATGGTCTCAAAAGTGAAAGAAAAAAAACATCAATAAAGTGAAAGATTGAAGGATGTAAATAGATTGAGAAGGAGCAATAAAATGGGGCAGTGAGGGAAGGGCATATTATGGCATCTCGGGGTTTCGCCTTTTCGCTCGCGAATAATGTATTCAATGTTTGTTCTCCCTCTCGAGAAGAGCGAGAACGAGTCTCTGTCTCTTTCGAGCTTTGCCGGTGCTCAAGAAGAGATCGGTCGATTGACTCGCATGCCTGATTGAATCGACGATGAAGAGAGCAAGGGATTCAGGAGCGCGGGAAAAGGGGGTGAGGCCAGGGTAGAGCAGAGATCCAACGTCAAGGGGAAAGGGCCTGCCGAGAAGAGAGGAACAAAAAGAAAAGAGAATGCGAAAAGGCAGCTTTGAATGGAATCGCTTAAATATCGAGTAGTAGTTGTGCTCTCTTGGGGTAAACAGTACATTCGAAAAGAGGGAAAGGGAGTACCAAAAGGAAAGAGAAAAAGCTCTTGCTCGGGGGTGACGAACCCTTTTTATTTTTTTACGTGCAGTATTATCGAATAAAAAAATAAATTCGAGAAGATTTCGGACGTCCACTTCGTAATATTTACAAAATTCCAAGAGAAATATCAAGTGGGTAAAAACACTGACATTTGGGAACGAGCATCATTGACTACTTAGCAAAAATTCGGATTGTGGAGAAACGCAAATGTTGGCGAGATCGAATGAATTTTTCGTGAAAATTCACACACGGAGGACTGATCGAATGGGTTTAATGATTTTTACTAGAAAAACTTTGATATTCATGAAAAGAAAACGTGAGTTTCGCGAGAAAGGGGACGAAACATTGATTTACGAGAAATCGATTCAGCATCGACCCGAATGGACACTCGAGAAAAAGTTGACGAAAGAATTTAATTAACGAGCCGATCAAACTTTATTTTTGCACGAATATATCGCTTGAGAATTATTGTCAAGGGCGAATAATTTATTTGGTTCGTTTGCACTGAGACGTCAAGGTATTTTCGAGAATATTATTAACGAAACAAAACAGCAGCGAGCAATTGGAAGAATAAGAGAATGGAAAGGATCGTTTGATCGTTTAGTTGCGAGCAGTCTAGAGAAAGCTGGACTTTTAGCAATTAACTGTATCAATGTAAACACGTGGCAAGGCCTTGATCAATCGATCGCACAAAGCTAAAGAATAAAAATATGAAATGGAAAACAAAAGAGAACGAAACAAAAAGCGTTGGTCGATTTATCGTCTGTGCGAAGGGTCTATTAAGCGTGTTTGTCGATTAGATCGCGGTCGAGATGGTAATAAACGATCGTCAGTGAATATGGACGCAATTACGACGTCTGCCCACCGTCGCGTAATTTTCCACGTGGCATGATGACTGCAGGTCATATTTCGAATATTTACACGATGTTACACGTTAAACAGCAAACTGTATGCTCTCGCGTGTAATATTTTACACGATTAACAACGAGGTCGTCGCACACTAATCTCGGAATACTTGTGAAGCACAGGTGGCTTCGTCGCTTCGATTCGTGACGCTTTATAATTATACGAAACGAGTGATTAATGGCCGAAGCGACGGAAAAGATACGTCAAGTATAACGAGGCAAAGATATTTCTTGTTTTATGTTTGTTTCCATTTCGTTAAAAGGTGCTTTTGGGCTTATAGCAAATTCCATTTAAAAAACGACCCTCGTCTGACGATCTACCATTTTTTTTTGGGTCTAAAAAGACACTCGACTTTGTTGCAATAAAATGACAAGAAATAAACAAATACTCACTTCCAGGCTCGGGCTGCAAAAAATTCGTATCCCTGCCGAGAGATTTTTCCTTCTTGCGCCATTTGGCACGTCGATTTTGGAACCAAACCTGAAAGCAAACAAAGGCCACCCGTTAATGAATTATAAAATCTGATAAATTGCTCGCCCGATTGAATTAATTAGTTTTCTCAACGATCGTATCAATAGAAATTAATTGAGGAATAGCGTCGATGAATGTCGAGATGCTTTTTTTGATTGCACTTGACGTTTCGTCCACGATTTACCAATCATTGTCCCGAATCTTCAGTCGTATGGAGTCGCAAGCGTGCAATTGTCAAGCAAAGGGGATGGAGACGATACTCGCATTTCGTATATTTATACATTTCATATTCGCAATACGATACTCCATTCCAATGAAGCTCGAGCAGCTCCCACTCACTCGATGCTAATTAAGCTAATTATTCTCAATTATCCTGATTTCCCTGAGTCTGAGGGAGCAAAGCTCCTTCCCTTCACTCTCATCATTATCTGTGGCTTTTACAGTCGCAGACTTTCCTGCCCTATCCTCCCCGTTACTCTCTGTACTTCGATACTCGGTAGCATTTCGCAGCATATCCGTCTTATGGCTGACTTACCCAAATCTGTACTACTGCCTGTAACGCACTCTCACTCGCGACTTGATTTTTCATGACTTTTCGTGTACGTTGTATGCGTTTTCCATTTTATTGTAATTTTCCTTAACAAAATTTTGTTTGAAATCATTTTCACGTTTTTTAGAAAATTATAAAGAATGTTTTGTACGAAAATGATATTTTTGTAATCGAATGGAAAGGAGTGACAACGAAAATCCCACGGTCGCTCAGAATAAAGCTTGGGACATTAAATGTTGTTAATACGATTTTTTATAAAACTTGACAATTGCGAGCCAAGTGTTTTTTCATCGATTGACAATTTTCTGAACTAGGCTACTCGTTAGTTCGAATCAGTGAAAATTCAACTGGTTTTGACAAATAGCGAGGGGTAGGAAAATGAAAAAATTACATCCATGGAAGAATGGGAAACGTGAAGCACGACTATTCTCATGGAGAAAGTAAATCACGTGAAATACGGTCATGCGAAGTACGCTAATTATACGGGATGCTTCACGAAACGCGATATTTAAATGGACTACGATTTTCCAGAACTCAATTGTGCCGAGAGCAATTATTCGAAGGGAATTGTAAAAGAAGTACAAATAAACGAAATGCAATTTTTTCCGTACTATTTTTTCAAATTACGTCGCGAATGAAGTCGAGTATCGCACGAACATGTGAAATTTTAATTTGCAAAAAAGTGATGATTCACGCAATGGCATTGTGCGGAGAACGGCAGCGGTACGCGAGTTACAAGAATGTAAAGCACACGTGATCTCGATGTATGATGAAAAAGTTTGAAAACCTAAATGACAAGCCGCATCATTGCAGAAAATTCGAGAGCCCCATCGAAACAAGAGACAGAGCATTCGCAACAACGTAAATTTGCCGAAATCATCTGCTTCCCATAAGCTCCGCGAGTTCGGCTGATTCACTCAGCATCGAAATAATTGCTGTTAATTGTTTAATAACTCTCCCCCTCTCTCCCTCTTGAATAGCGGCCTAACGCCCAAGTGGTTGACGAGTGAGCCAAAGTAGTGCAAGGCTCTTGCGGTCTCCGCGTGCGTGCTTGATCGTCGTGGACAACAACGCTCCAGGCTTTGTAGAATGAAAGAAGGGATGGTTTCCTCATCAACAACCCCTTTTCGTTTCCCTCTAACCCCATGTAAGGTTTAAACTTTTGCAACTATTTTAATCGTTTTCGATCAATTTATTTTCGCTGGCATCCATTTTCCAATTTTCCAGAAACATGTATTCATCCCATCGCCCGATTCGTAGGCCATTCGCAAATATTGCGAATGTTGAATTTCGATCGCGAATCGCAATAGATCTTATCGATTCGAATCGATGCTCCATTATATCACTCCTTCATGCATTTTCTCTAATAAATGAGAATTTCGTGCAAACACTTTTCTGCAGAAGGAAAAATGATTGGAGTATTCTGAAAATTAATACTGTTCTGACTCCTGATCCTCCTTATTGTGGTTACCCATTCATTTTTGTATTTTTTTTTCTTTTCTTTGATGAATTATTTTCCCTCACATTCATTTTCGAATTTTGCAGCAATATGTATTCATCCCACCGCCCGATTAGTAGCAGGCCATTCGCTAACAACAATTATATTGCGACAGTCGATTCGCCATCTTATCAATTTAAATGGACGCTTCGTTACGTCATTGCTTTAGGAATTTCCCCAATTCCAGGAAATTTGAGGAAATTTTCTGTATATTGTTAATTTTTATGCAATTATTCCGAGTATTCTACTAAAAAATTAATAATTTTTTGGCCTCTGATCCTCCTCAGTGTGGTTAACTATTTATTTCTGTATTTTTAGTGCCTTTGAGGAATTTTAACTGGAGCAGGAGCAAAACGTCAATAATAAACGTCAGTGAACTGCGGCTATAAATATGAGCGAGACAGAGTCACCAGTATTAGTGGATTTTGTGAATAAGTGTGACGTTGCCATGACAAGATCGAGGAAGGGCAGTGCCTAATACTTTTGATGAAATCTCAATCGAAGTTTTCTATATTATAACAGACATAAAATATATGTATGTAGATGGAAAGGGATTCCGGAGACACGGTCGAGATTGAAATAAAGTGGCCGTGGCACCCACTGCGACGGCGGATCATTTAGCGGTTTTGTCGAGCGACGGCCAATTGCCGGCATTGTCGCTTGGCTGTACCACAATGGGCCAATCGGAATGTTCTCCATCTCTTTTCCGAAACGACTGGTGAGCGAGTGCGAGCTCGCAATTCCCCCTTGCGCGCGTTCTCATCGCGCGAAATACGTGTCTCTCTCTTTCGCCCGCAGACGCATACCTCTGGCTCTCACACACACACACACACACACACACGTGTATAATGTGTGTTCCGTACATGGATGAATTCTACGAGGTTCCGGCATGGACCTTGTGGATACGCGCGCAGTTACAACAGCACGCGCGTGTGTTGAGGGTGGTTTTCCGCCCTCGTCTCTTCCACCCTTAAATTCACCTCGATTCCATCTCTTACACAGCCACACCATCAATTTCTCCTTTATTCTTTATACACACGATATATCTATATGGGGGTGTCAGATAGTTACGCTAATCGAGTAACCAATTTTGCAGCAATGGAAAAGTAATTCTACACAGTGGAGCACCGCGAAATGCAACATATATATATATACGCAGGGTGTATAAACCTGTAGATTTAGTATGTCTGTATAAATGATGGCTCACACGAGCGGTGGGTATCATCGGCACGGCAAATGTACGTGCCAGCGAATATCAAACTTGGACTCGTATTCAAGTGACAGTACAGGCGACTGAGCGGTGTGTGGTGTCACATTTAAAAAGGAGAATCGACAGCTTCCCGAATTATTTCGATTTCGTACGTGTCTTTCGGAGAAATGAATATTTGAAAGCAGACGAGTTATCGTGCGATGAAATGCGCACGAAATAGCGAAAACCTCGGTTCGGTTTCTGGAGGGTACGACACAGGCGAGGGGCGATCGAATTGGACGGAGAAACTTTTTTTTTTGCCTTTTCGATTCTTTGTGAGGGGATGATAATTTTTGAAAATTGTATTGAGTTTAATCTGTTAATCTGTGGCGTAGAAAAAAGAACGAGTCGGTAGGACGAGAGAGAGGCTCTCGTGAAATTCGCCAAGGGAAGGGGAAGACGAAATTAAGTGAAACGTTGCACAGGAGCAAAGTATATAACGGCGCTCGAGCAGATTTTCTGAACAATGGCTACTAATTAGTTGAGTGGCCGTCGTCGAGCAGGGTCGGGAGGAGGGTTATGCAAGAGAAAGAGAGAGAGGGGGGGGGAGAGGGGGAGNAGAGAAAGAGAGAGAGGGGGGGGGAGAGGTGGAGAGAGGACTCTCACTGACGAGGGTACTTTTACAAAAGAACACGACGTTTTCTTGAGGAGTATAAGTTACGCTTGTATAAGAATGACGTTAATAACGAAGTCCCATTATCACCATTTTTTTCTTCCTTGCCAACTTCATTTCTTCCGCGAAAAAGAAAAAAAGCTGCCTCGAGACAGCTCGTGGAAAAACCATCGAACAAACGACTCGTGGTCGCGATTGATTATCGCAGAGGAAAAAGCGTGCAAGCCGAAAAGTCAATGAAAATCAAATCGATTCTGTGTCCAATTAATTTTCCTCTTATTTTTCTATTCGGTTCCTGAATTTTCTTCAGCACAAAGACATTTTTTGAATATCGAGCCGGTCGGAGTAAATTAAATTGTAAAACTAAAGAAAATAAACGCTCGTTGTAACTGATGAGGAAAATGTTTGCAACTAACCTGCACTCGGGCTTCGGAGAGTGACAATTTGTAGGCGAGGGTTTCTCTAAAGCAGACGTCAGGATATTGTGTTTTCTCAAAGGCGCTCTCGAGCTCGTGAAGCTGTTGAGTAGTGAATGTCGTCCGAGATCGACGAACTTTTCTGGGTCTGTCAGACTCCGGGGTCATATCGGGAGACTCGTCCATGGGATGATCGTCCAATCGAAGATTTGTGCCACCGGAGCAAAGAACGATTTCCGTAGGTCTGGCGTGATCTGCAAAACGAAAATAACGAAAAAAAGCTCAAAAAAATAATTTGGCACTGTAAAATATGAAAATTAACATGAGACAACGACTGCAAAGAAATAACGAGACAGATGGATCGAACTTGATCGTCACGACGATATTTTGTTGAGAAAACTCCAAAAAATAGAAAAACGTTTAAATGTTGTGAATAAAACAAAAAATTGCAGGATAAAAAGAATCGAAATCATACACGCGAATGCAATGTGAATTATTTAGTGTTTTTTTTGTTTTGTTTTTTTTTTAAGCCCCGGTGCTTAATACCATACACTTTGAGTATTACGCGCTACAGTGTGCAACTGGAAGGATATTGGAAACAATCAAACCTGCATCGATGACGTCTGGCCAAAGGATTTGCCAATTTTTAATCCTGCCGAGTATTTTATTTTCATTTTTAACCCCCGTTTTTCCTCCCCCGGTTCTCAACGATTCCTCGCGCAACACACTGCAGTGTATACGCGACGTACCGATACACGTTATCAATATGCGCCGCCCGCATATGATTCCCTCAGCCTCTTCCGCCCTCCCCCTCCGATTTGATGGGCTGACATACGTATGTATAAATATTTGAGTATCGGAGGGAACAAACCGATCCATAAACGCACCGTTTGGGCTCTTAGTGATTAGCAAATATCGAGAATTCCCCGTTCAAGGGAATCCATCCCATTTTTTTGTTCATCCTGTGCAACACGGGGCAAGAGAGTATTCATAAAAAAAAAACGTCAGTGTTGTTTGTCTGCCTGTATACTTACATGGAGCATTCAAACCTACTGACAGCTTAGCACCCCTTCGCAGATGAGTCCTTCGTGTACGTACTCAACATCGATTGTATATCACCTCCTCGAGTTTCTTCATCACCCCTTTATTTATCGTAAACTCTATTCGTTACGAATCGAAAACAACATCGATACGTAAAAACCATTTTATTTTTCTTAACAAGTTCACATTTCCATTAGATATTGGAACGAGCATAATATCCTCGGAAAGCGCCAATTGTATGCATATCAAGTCCTTGAGAACGTTAAGTTGTCAATTACGAATCGAATGTGACATTCGGAGGAATGTGCTTTAGAGCCTTCAGCTTAATCGAGCATTGATGTCACTTTAAACGCAACAACATAAATACAACATACTTTTCCATCTTCGTGATCGAACAAAAGTGTGAAACTTTATTTCAAATTGCAGGAAGAGGCCGTATTGAGAAGATAACGAGACATTGGATTCATGATTTCTCAGAAAACTTGACTCGCCTCTCGTTCTCACTAAATTCGATTCCATTGTCGGGAATTAATTGATAAGAAATATGTAATTTATTGCTGTATAAAATAATTGATACAATTACTAACCCCCTCTGTAAACTATAAACCCACTTACAAAATTGTAACGGGACACCAATTTAAAAGAGAGGATTATTTATATGTATCGCTAACGACAATTAATTTTCCTGCACCCATACACTCGCAGTTTTGTATTCAATAGTGGGAACCTTCGGGAGAGTTTCGCAGAAACGAAACGTGCACATTGTCGTTCTCCAACGTGTAATCTCGCGCAGTTGAGCATCAGGAGTAAAAAAGCTTTGGAAGGGGAGGAGTATGCGAATCGCCTAATTAGAGCAACGTTCGTATTACTATCCCGTAGCAGTTAATAATGTTAATCCTGTACTCGAAGCCGGCGGATGAGCAAGAGGTGGGGTGGTTATAAACGCGAGAGCAGTCTCTTTTCGCTCGCTCAGCGGCGTAGTGATAGCTCGTTCTCACTTCTGAGTGAACAACCCCAACCTTACTTCGGGAGGGGGGCAGTTGCATCCGCGGCAATGGGACGGAGCGAGTGGGACGAAAAAAAAAAGGAAAATGAACGAATCCGCGCTTGGCCCCCTTACTAGCTCTCGTGCCCCCGACTGCTAGTCAACCAACGGCCTATACATTGACACAATGTGGCGCGCGCGTATGCACACTAACTCACAGACATTTGTACAGAGACCAATGAAACTCTCAGGACATATTAAGGTTTTGCAACGAATAATCGCGTCACTAGACCAGATAGATTCGTGCAGAGAAAAACGAAAAGTAACTGGCTACGCAATCTCCGGACATAAACGCGAAACGAACAAGACCGAATCATCATCGCCACCCCTTTCCTCCCAACCCTTCGGCTGGCTAATCCATAGACAGAATCCATCCTGAATAGAGAGATTTTAATGTTTTTATACGCCATAGCACTATTGCTTCGGTATATATATCCACTTGATGTCCCGAGCTCTTTTTGCCACCCCCACTGGCGCATACCCCCCCTGCCCCATCCTTTATTCTTCTTTTCATTCAATTTTCGAGTACCCGTGCTAACAAACACTTAACTCAGCTTAATTCGAGTTATATGAGCCAGGAACTGCTTTTTTCACGAGTTATTCTCGCGGTCACTACATACGATTTAGAAATCTCGAGGGCAGAGATGTTTTAATCGCTGCCATCCACCAAATTCATTTTTTTTCCAAAGACCCGCGAAAATCATTGGATTCATCGGTCAAACTAACCACGACTGCGCATACTAACGGGTTCCCTTTTTTTTGGGGATCGTGCGAGATTTCGTATCTCGGTTATGATCAAAATTTAAACTTTTCAAAAAGTACGTTTTCGTTAATTGAAATATTATGAAACCGCTGACACGGTTCTTGGGGAAAGGAACCGGCAGAGATCGCGCTTCGATCGAGACCACCCCAGTGCGATTTGCATTTTGACATTGCCAAACGAAACGAAAAAAACGAGAATGAAAAATTGAGAATTCGACGCAGTCAAAAAACTTGCGGAGTGAATTTTTTATGATTCATGGATTTTGTTTCCATGGATCTCTATCATCGTCTTTGAATACAAACTGGACTGTTCAAAAATCCCGAGAATTCTAGTAAAACTGCAAGAATCACATTTCCGTTTTGAAATTAACTTGTACGAATGACTCCAGTCTTTGTCGAGACTCGACCACAATACAAACACTTGTCCGCGACAAATGCAAATGTCACTTACCGCGAAATGTAAACGCGCTGGCATTTACCACGATATGGTAAAGAGAAACATTAACCAACGCGCTAACCAGGTCTTAATAAACATTTACATTATCCAAAACTTTAATCGGACGAGCTGCTGCAATTTATCACTCAATTAAATAAACAAAAATCGATTTATGAAATGCAAAAATAAAATTTCATACGCAATCGTTAAAGAAAAATGTATATACTTGTTTAGGCACCTAGAGAGTTGAGCTACTAGATTTTCACTCCCGCGGAACGAATGTTCATCGCAATTTCAGTAAAAACATAATTTTTTTCGATCATTTCTAATTTGACGATCCGATGATATTTCAACCGAATTAAAAATGCAACTATAGGTGAAATGGATTTGCAGATTGAGAATTGTGATCCTCATGTTCCCAAAAATTGTGTAATTTCCAAAAAAAAAATCTTTTTCGTTGCCAGAGCTTTTAAGAATAAATCAATATTTTTGAGAGGAGACGATTGGTAATTGTAATGTTCATAAGTAAACTTTTGAACGAATAGATGAAAAACTTACCGTCGTCTTTAGCGTGACCCAATATTTGATCGATGCTGTACACGTTCTTTTTTTGATTGCACGTCTTAGCCATCATGATGCACCAACAAGACAGTCTCCAAAAATCGAGGCAATAAACGCCGCCAACAATTCCGGAGTAATTCACTCAATAATAATAATAATAATAATGATAATAATAAATAAATAAATAATAATGTCGTTATTATAATGACGTTGTTATTATTATTAAATCACCGTAAATGTCACGCGAACGTAAAACTTGGTAATAGCACGTGGAATAAAAACAACTTTCCACTCGAGTCCCATGTACATTTAAATGAGGTTGTAAATGATTAAGGATAAATAAATAATAGTAGGTTTACACCGAAGTGCTGTTCGTATTCGTTCTCGTCGTGATCGTTGTTGTCGTTCGAATGCGTGAATCGACGGCGCAACACGAACTACCCACCGTTTGACTCGGTACAGCCCTTAATATCGCGTGTACTTGAACCCCCACTTTGGAATCCGAACCCCCACCCCTTGGGAAGACCGCCATATTAGCCAATCGGCCAATCCAGACAAGGCGGCTTTACCCAAGCCTCCCCCACTTGTCCCGAGTTGAATGATGCCTGGGCGGGGAATATTTTACTCTTCAGCGTAAATCTGCTTTTTTTTTCATCCCTCGGCTCTCCCTCTGTCACCTCGAATCATCTCTTTCCCACTCGTTCCTTCTCTCTCTCGCTCTCGCTCCTGCTCGTTCGGTTACTCTTCCGAACATTCCTCCCCTTTAACCAATGCCCCGGATATCACTTACTCTCTCCACCACTGAGATACGACATCCCTTATAATACGCGGTACACCCTCGGGTGCAACATCTTTCTTTTCGCTTTATTTATGTCCTTCTTTCTCCCTTTCTCTCGCCTCCGCTCTCTCTTTCTTCCTCTCACTCGTTCTTTCGTTCTCACCCCTTATTTTTCAACGCTTAAGCGGTCTCTATTACCGCAGCGCACCTCGGAGGTGGAAAAAAAGGACAATCCGATCTTTCCTCACAACGATCCTTTCGCCTCGCGTATATATCTTCAAATATATGTAAATACACTTATGTACTTTGTGGCTGGACATTTTCAATGCTGTTTCTTAATGCATTAATTTGGCAAATAATCATCCGGACCCTCTACTCATGCACCATTTGCTGTCGCTCGTTATTTTATTTATTTTTTTTTCTCTTTTTTATATTTAATTAAAATAAATTGGGCAAATTTTTCCTTTTCGTAAAAAAATTAATAAACTTTGAAATTATATGCTTTGAGAAACTTTGACAAAATATTTTGCACGGTGGTTTTTATTGAAGAAAAAAAATCATTGACGAATGAAACTTTTTAGAAAATCGATCCCGAATTTATCGCTATGACGAGAATTCTGTTTCGTTTTTTCTTTTTTAAAAGATTCGCTCTCGTTGCACCATTTCGCCTAATTTGTTGCATGGTATTAGATTTATTTACGTTGAGACGTGATCCATTGAGCGAGAGACGAAGAAGTAGTTTTTAAAAATAATTACGAAAAACCAGGTTAAGCCCGCTGAACCGACAATGGAAAAGAGAGAATCGTAACATTAATGCAGAAACATAACCCAAACACATTTTGAGATAAATCCGGTGGAAGAGCGGATCTGGAGCAAAACACTTTTGGCATTGAGAAGAAAAAATCGGCTGTGACGATTATCCGCGTCCGAACTTATTCTAAGACAACGCCTCTCCGGCTCTCTTTTTATCTCGTCAAAAGCTTCTGTGTATACTTATATATTTTTCTATTCCATTGCTGGACACATGGCAATTTTGTAATCCACTCACAGACACCCAGCAGGAAATTCCGCCTAGAATACTTTCGAGCCTCATGGGATTAATAAAATAATCTCAAAATGAGAACAAAACGAAACGTGCTCAAATCTCTCGGCTTTAAAATTACAATTTGTCGAAAACCTTAATGCAAGTGTCATCCACGATTCTTTCAATGGGTTAGCAAAGAAGATTCGCCTGGGTGTCTGCATTCCTACATCATTTTTGTCGTATTTTTTTCTAAAATTACTTTGTCACCAAACGCTACGTTGTTGAATTATTTCGATTGAGGAAATTAAAAAAAAAAAGACGTTTTTCGTACACGATTTTCTTGGCGTTGAAAGTCTCGACGCAACTGCGGGGATTCGCATGCCTCAAGATTTACTGTTCCTTCGGCATGTCGCCTAATGATAATCCACTTAACGCCACAGGAGAGACCAGAGTCCGTGTGTCAAAACGCCTCAAAACCATTGTAGGTTTAGATGCGAAAAGCCGACGATAATTTACGACAATCTCTTTCTCCCTCTCTCTTTCTCGTGCCCTCTTGCTTACATTATTGGAGGCCGCCGGTGTGCGTCACAAATTCGGCAATTGCCTCGAATGTTGTCCGCATCCCGGAGCGTCACTCATTTTCCAGCACTTTTGGCTGCTGGTGTGCAATTTCGTCACCTACACTTTGTGCAACTACAACAGATTCGCTAATGGCCAATTTAACTTCGTATCGGTATATATGCCGAGCGCGGAAAGCCTCCAAACGACCAACCATCAATCGTTACGCGAGTTCGCCATGTTCATTTTTTCCCCGATTATAGCCCAAAACGGTTTTCCGTTATGACGAAATCGGCGCTGGATAAAAATTCATTGCGAAACGGAAGATCAAACGCGGTCGCTTTTTTCTTTATTCGTTGCTAATAAATATCCGAGGACTCGTAAAAAAAAAACACAAAAAATATATTCAGGATCCATAAAAAATTACATGTCTCGTTAAATTTTTGAAATTTACACAAATCCTGAAGGATAAACATGAAAAATTGTAATTGGAACAATAAAAAATGCTCATTTTAAAACGCACATTCTATTTTTATTTTTCTACTGTTCTACAGTGTTGAAATTCATTTCTTGCCTCTCCCTTCATCTCGCTCGTGAGAAATTTGCTGCTTCAATTTTTCATCGAATCAAAATAATAATTTTTTCATGGTGAATGAACAAATTTGAAAAAATACAACGACCACGTGATTTGCCAGATGGTAATAAACTAATGGACATCAGGCATCGAGCTTAATTAGTGAATTTCCACCTCGTCGAATGAATTTTAGTTGAACATGAACGTGAATGCGAATACGTTTGTAAAAATGTCAAAAAGTATGAAAACAGAAAAATAATTAGGTATTAAGGTTGAAAATGCGCACGTGAATGCGAATAAATTTGTAAAAATAGCAAAAAGTATCAAAACAGAAAAATAATTAAGTATTAAAGTATACAAAGTAGAACGTATCGGAATAATCGGCTTAACGATTTTTGGAAGGATGAGCATATAAAACCGGAAATGATGAAACGCCATAAGCCTTTTCCCGGCGCTGAATTTCTATATACTCCGTACAAATTCATATGAACGGGAGCAGCGTATACCACGCGGAATCACAAATCCATTCGGGGCTTTTGAACGGACACTCAATTGATGAATATCTGGGAAAAGGCGTGAGCGATGAAAATTATAATAGACTTCATACGTGCAGCAATTTCTCTAGCCGGCGAGTTAAATCATCTGCTGTCCGAGTATTGTTCAATTCGACGTGTACTCCACACATAACACATGTGTTATAATAATCCTCATCATTATTCGATTCATAATGATCTAATGAGGATATGAATGTTGAAAAATTGATATTTTACAGAAATTATCCTCGCACACAGATTCATTTTTCATTTGTGTTGTATTATCGTTAATGAGGATCCTTTGTTTAAATCGCCTGACAAATAGCGATGTTGGCATTGACGTCTCTCCAAATAGGAATGATCATCAAATAAATTGAGCAAATTTAATATTAATTGGTTGAGTTCAACAGACCCTGGATGACTGTTGTAAATTGAACGATATTTCGGACACCAGTCAGTCGTTACCAGCATACGCGTCGTCGGAATTTTATCAAGTGTTAACAAATTAAAATGAAGCGAACAAAAACTGCCCTGGGCAATGAGAAATTCTAAGGATCTTGGTGCGAACGAACGTTTCAATGTTTACTCTTTGCATTTATCGAATAAAGCTTGATTAAGAGCTAACGGTCGCTAAGTGCTACTCGATCCTAAAATGATTATCTACAAATCTGGAGGTGTGTGGCTCGAGGACGATTCTGAGCGTGGTCAGTTGATTCATAATTCCACGTTTCTCACCTTGAGTCTACGAAGCTTAATGCTGATTAGTCCTGATCTTTTCTTGGACATATCGTTTTCCCAGTTTTTAGAAGCGATGGTTCAAGGATTTGCTGTTTGTCAAATTTGGGGAATCCCCGACCTTGCTTGTTTGCAGAATTCTTCCCATAAACGATCCACAATCAACGTTCAAGTTCTATCAAATTTTCCATTGTTTTCATAACCATTTGGACTTGATACTCGAAAGCCCTGATGTCTGTAAACTTTTCGTACAAATTGTCAGACAAATTATTCAATCGACGTTTCAATATTCAGTTTTTTTTTTTATAGGAAAAACGTGAACGAACTAAACGAAAATCTCGATCACGAGGACTGGATCGAAATTTCAAAGTTCCTAAACGCAAAATTCTTCGAGATCACTCTGCTGGATGCGATCCAATGAAAAGGAGGAAATTATACAGAGAACGTGGTACCGCGAGAAAAAAGAGAGGCCGAGAGGCGAGCAAGTAAAAGATAACGCTGCGCGGATGGGAAAGGGGGCTGGAGAGGGCGATGAACCATGCGAGAATTGGTTCTTTCCTCGTTGCTTCGTTGACGTTATATCGATGAAATGAGTGACTATTAAATCTGATGAAAAGAGGGAAGAAAGAAAAGATCGGGGAAGCTTTAGTGAAAAAGCTGCTAAGCGAGGGAGAGCGAGACAGAGAGAGGGAGAGAGCGAGAGAGTCGATAGGACGGTGATAGCCCAAAGCCAGCGTCGGATAAGTGGAAAAGGATCTTTCGTCGTGTGGATGGAAAAGGAGAATGGAGAGTAAATGGCTAAAGTATGCGCGAGCGATAAGGATGAAAATAAAGTGGGTTGTCACGCGGAGGGGTTGAAGAGGCGTAAGGGAAGTAGATACAATTCACAATGGGCTCGGCGAACCGATTTGAAGATCAAACGACCTCTTCGCTGGTGTGCTTCTGGATTGCCGACGATTTAGTTCATCGCATTGTACATATACGTTTTATGTAACAGTCGTGCATGTATGTACGAACTTTTACAATTTTTGTGAACTTTCGGTCATTTTTCTATCGAGTCAAAACGATATTTGAACCGAATGCCAATTTACTCGTCAAAAACGTTAAAAATTTCGTTGTCATTTCATTTGAACGATTTTTTATTAATTCGATGAGACGAAAAAAGAAAAAAAAGCGAATAATGATCGAGAAACGTATAAGAAGAGGCAAGTTGGCATTTTTGAATTTTCCTGTACTGCACGAGCATGCAGATCGTCTCGTTTACGTACAGTGTGGAAATGTTTTTTTAATAAAACGCGAAACCTGCTTACGCGGGATATTTTATGAATTTGTTATGGGAATTGTGTGTGCGGCGTGTTGTTCCGTAGAAATTCAAAGATGAGAATAATCTCGGTGCCGTAAACAAAAAAAAAAACAAAAAAAAAAGAATCAACATGTTGGAGAAAGAGAAAGAACGAAGAGCGAGAATCCGAGATTGCGGAAAGGATCCGGAACACGATAGCGAATTCGACATCACTGACAACGCGAACACCGGACGAGAGGAGAAAAAGAGAGTGAAAAGAGAGGGATGGGGATGTGCATGGCACGCGAGGGCGGAAGAGGGTTAAAACGAACGCTCTCGCGAACGGCGTCGTCGGCGTTATTGGGCCCCGAGGCCACGCCATTGTTGTGTCTGCGTGCTATCTCTAGCCTTGGATAGAACGATTGGATAGAGAAACAAAACAAAAAAATAGCAAAAACAAAAAAAAAACCCCGTGGGGAAAAGTAATCGTAACCATTCATTTATTTAACTTTCACGGCTAGTGAATAAGATCCACTGTCACCGGAATAGTTTTGCAGCTTCGATAAAAGCGAAAAGCGTAATCATTTTTTTATTGCTCTTACACATCGTCGCGTCCCATGAAATCTGACAGTTTATTTTAAATCTGGCCCTTCGAGACTTTCAACTATATCGATGAGCCTCCTCTACGAAAAAGAAAAACTAACAAACGTTAATTGCCGAAATTACGCAATCATATTTGGATTTGTCGCTTAAAACGAACGTGTAGCGAACGATTTATTGGTTAACACAGAATTTATCCTCATGTCCAACAAACTCAATTCTTCGATATTTCGTACATGATGCCATTAGTGCTCGTAAGTATTTTTCCAAGTAATTTCGGCGAATCTTCAAAAATTGACATTTTTGTTCGAATTTTCTGGCAGTTTCGATCCAGGAAAAAGGAGCAGCGATCAAGGCCGAAATGATTTCTGCTGAAAACAAGATATTGAGCGAAAACGAATGATCCGGAAAGACGGATAAAATTTCTAATATCACGTAAATCCGCAAATGTACATTTCAATATCCCATCGAAGCGTTTCGCGGATGAGAAATTCAAAAATCACGAATAAGCTACTGTAGGATCCGATATTTGTGACAGTTTTTGAGAATGCTGATGGAAATGGTACAGAGATAACGAGGATAGCCGAGAACGAAACAAAGTGAGCGAGCTGCTACGCCTGTGCTAAATAAACTGAACGTCTCGTGGGCCAGGAGTTAGGGGGGGCGAAGGGAGAAAGAAGATAAAGCAGCAGTGTGTGCGGTGAGGCTGGTGCTGCCGGGATTTTATTAACTTCTGTACAACCGAAGCAGCAAAGGGGTTGGAGGAGGAGGAGGAAAAGCAGGAGGAGGGGGTTGGAAACACCCGCGGGATCCTATAGATAAATCTTTTGCTGATGTGCGTGGTGTTTCATCCTCTTTTCCTCGTTGCTTCTTCATATATAAACATATATATGTACAGATCCTCCATCCACCTCGATTTCGGGTCCCTTACTCCCCCAAAGTCCAGCATCCGATGTTGGTTGTACCACCACAATCCTTTCCACCCCGAAATGGAGCTTTTCTCCTGCTGCGATTCTACCACCCTCGGAGTCAACTCTATACAAACAAGAAAGACGACCGAATCCTCAGCATACTTGTGGCTCTCGAACCCTCGAGCGGTAGGACACGGGGTATCGCTCGAATCAAAACTCGTCCGCGTAACTCATGCGCTCGTCAAATCTCCAGAAAACGTCGCGCGTAAAAGACAAAAAAAAAATTAAAATTCCTGCGCAGCATTCCGAGAAGACGCTCTCGATGCAGGGACAATAATTTATTGCGTTTGTTGCTCGAATCGCTTCATTCTTGTCCTGGAATCGCGTGCGTAAATGAAAAATTTAATCGAAACACTAATGTTGATTATTCTTCCTCGAGCTTTCAAGAAAACGCGATTAATCGGTGCGGATTTTTTTTTCAAGATAGAATATCGCGTCAATATGTGGACTCGAGGAGATTCCAGAGATTCGACAATTTCTCCCATACTCTGCGCGACCATTTTCTCCCTCCCTCACAACCGCGAGAATCTCAAATGATGGCGAAATAACCACTCACTTAGAACAGATTTATAAGTAGATATTCGGCAGCATGGCGTGGCGCTCTTTATGAAGGCGCATTCACGCGTGCCACTGGCAAAATCTCCCCCAGCATTTTCTGCCATACACACGCTAAAGTCGCCCTCCCACTTATCTCAGTAAAAAGCGAGAAAAAAAAACACTTTCTACTGTGTGTATTCTCATACACTTATTCGTACGTATTGGAGGGAACGGAGTCAGAGTTCGAAAAGCTCGAGAAACTGATTGCTCTACAACATTCGATGTAGTACATGCTTTTCTTCTGAAAAGTGAGACTCGTCCGTGCGTCCTCATACACCCCTTAACGCCTCCTGACAATTCGTCAAGCAATTTTGACTAAATTCCCAGTATCATCCCTCCCACACATTTCTCGCCAGTTTATAGCAACGTTTCCACGTTTCTCTAAAACTTTTCACATCCCTCAGCTTCCCCAAGCGTTTTCACAGATTTCCCTCAATTTTTCGCTCTTTTCGGTATGAAAATGTTTTTGTTGCATGATAAATGACAGATTATTGGGACTCTTGGATCCTGCTCCTTATGCAGAATCGATGAAGCAATGCTCATAATTGTATAAACAGTTTTTTCACGAATTTGTAGAATTTCTTGTCGAAATAATGAGCTCAAAAATTCTTTTCCATTCAACGAGGAATCATTCGCCTTGCTAATCGTAATTCGTACGATTTATTTCTTGTTGGGGAAACTTTATGGTTTCACAATCGTTTTAATTGCTTGAATTTTGGTTTCAAGTAAATTCAATGATGAAAACACGCATGCGACAGTACGGATATCGTAAAATGCCTGCTTGCGTCTGGCCGACGTTGCGAGGAGAATGGGAAAAGTAAAGCTGACACTAATTTCGCACGTCTGCTCATTTCCCGTTTCAAGGGCATACGTATACGTGTTTTCTTCAGGTCTCAACGTTTCATTAATGCCAGCGATGTACTACGGTAGTCATAATAGAATGTGATGAATCCCACATGCGTTGGTATTATAAATGCCCGGGACGAGAAACTAATTAAGTTCACTCAATAACTCGATGTGTCGTCGTTGCTTTCCAAATATCTATATATCTCCATATTAAACTGTATAAATCCGTGGGAGGAACTGTGAGTTCGCAGCATCTCTATGACGAAGGATTTTGATGTAATATTGCGGGTGAAAAAAATTGTAAAAACTCGAGTTTGTCGTGCGAGTGTCTGCATTGCCACAGGACTGACTCTCGTACCGCGCGAAATTTCGTTAAAATTGGACAAATTGTCAAAACGAGGAGCCGCAGAATTTTTTTATTTTTTTTTTCCAAATGGAATTAAAAATCTGCATCACGAGAAAAATCTCGTATCGTAAGGCCCAAAGTTCACCTTCAATTTTCGTATGAGACTTTGGTAAGCAAAAAATATTGGCTCGATGATAAAATTAGCCAGACATTAGGACAAGTGGGTTGAGAGGGAAGGCGGAAAGTGGTGGACGGGGCTGAGTGTGTAATAGAATAGAAGGCAGCCAATGGAGGATTAAGACCGCGGGATGATTATATAGATTGAAAGGATGGAGAATTCCGACGAGAGCGAGATCGTAAAGTTGTGCGGGGGTCTGCGTATATCTATAGACGTTTGTATTAAGGAGGATTGGAGAAAAAGTACGAGGATCCACGTGTCAATGGGGATGGGGAAGTAAAATATAAGGGATCGAGATCGAGAGCGCGCGTAAGCTTGGTACCGGACCAAGAGACAATGTGCTCGATATAAATATACAAAGAGCATATGAAGTCGATAGAAAAGTCACTAAAGGAGAAAGTATAATTGAGCGATTTGCGAATCGATCAAGTGAGCAAGATAAAGAAAGATAAGAGAGAGGAAACGGCGGCGAAAGGGGGGGGGGAGACGAGAAGCCTATCTCTACCGCGATAAAGTATAATTATTTTCCGATAGAGTGGAAATTATTCGTGAATGAGAGCGGGGGCTCGAGAACGACGAGTTATTGGCGATATTCCTACTTTTATTATTAAATGTCCTCCTCCCGTCTCTCGTACCACTGCGTCTGCCATATTCATTTTTTTTTTTTTTGTTTTTTTCATTGCCGTCCCGACTGAGGCACATCCCTCGCTATGATTTCATTCCCTCAAACACTTCTCACGACGAGACACTTTCCATTCATTGTGTATTATTGACGAAAGATTTTTTTTTCATCGAAAGAAAATGGAAAAAATTGATTGACTCGCAGTTTTCGGGATTTGGAAATTATTTCAAATTTTATCTGGATTAACGTTCGGTTTTTATTCGTATTTTATGAAATATTCTCATCATTGAAGTATTTCATTCACAAAATCATTGATATCAGTCCTATCGTTGCAAGAGCCATAGAAACCAACTTGCAGAGTGCACTTGCCTGCATTTTCTATCGTCAATGCCTCACGGACTTTATTATTCTCATTGAAATTCATACTTTGTGACACAAACATCGCTCTCTCTGGGTCTTCGTCACTCGCACACAAAGAATTCTCGTTTTATCACCTGCTAAGATGAACACCTTCGCTGCGTAGTATAGCGTCGTGTCTTAAAGGTTTTCCTGATGTAGAAAAAGATTCACTGTAAATATTTGGGCCGTATAGATATATTTGTTCGTGTATATCGATATACGGAGATAACTCGCTGGCAACGACGCGTTGATAATGATACGACGATGCTATTCATACAACGGGCACACCGTAACATCGTTAACTTCTCGATGAAACGCGACGTGACTTTCAAATCGCAAGCGCGTGGGACGATCGCGCGGAGAAGAGGGATAAAAGGAGCTTCGTAGGAAATATATAGGGGTAAGGAACGGTAAGCGGGGTGCAAAAGGTTGCGATATAGAGAAACCGGAAATTTCCTATTCATTCTACGAAGATATGCTTTTAAACAATCTTCCATGTGTATGTGTGTCTGCGTCTCTTAGTATGAACGGTATACAGTTTGAACGTATTGTGGACTGCATTGTTGAGGACCTGACAGCGATGATAATAGGTTGGCATCTGCACGAAACTCACCCTCCGACGAGTCTTTACCTCCGAACTAAATTAATATCACTAATTAAACCATCCACTCTTTAAGCCCTTCTACTTGATCCTCCGAGGCACACGGAAGACATATCCTGCTACAGATGCTGCGTCGCCTTCAAATTTAAAGGCTTCGGAATCGAAAAAGAAATTTCTATAGGGGACACTTCGAAGTCAACGACGAAGATCTGAAAATCCCTTCGACGTGGCCTTTTTACAAGTGAATAGAAAAACGATAACGATCCATTTGTTTACAATTTATTGCAATTTTCAATTTAATCCAGTACGTAAATTTATTCAAGTGGGATGCATTTTACGAATACCCTGATATGTCCGTTGATTGTTGGAATTGTCATCAGGATTTTTCGCACCCGAACTTGGACAACTTATTTCTTCATGTTTTATTTTTAATTTGGTGCTTCGAAAATGTGATATCATTAAAATCGTAACTCGAGACGTAACAAAAAGGGGGAGGGGAAAAAAACGAAGTTGTGGGCAGGGCAGGATGCAGCATAGGCGGTTGGCCGTGGGCTCTGGTAAACATAATAAGCGATATAACAAGAGTAAAATTTATTTGTGGGTTTGAGGTAACCCTCGGGAATCGTTTTACGAGAGAACGAGAGATGAGGAAGAGAAAGGGGGGGCCCTGCAGGGACACCCTACTAAAAACTGTCAGGCTCAGGTCAGCCTCCCAAGACTACCGCCCGCCGTGTGCCCTAATTGCAACCGCGGAAAACAAGTATCGATAACAGCTGTTAAACACCCCAAGTTTTACGACCGATACAATAAACGCGGAGCATCAACCCAAATAAGCAACAAAATAACACGTTTTTTTGCTTGTAATCGTAAATACGATAAAAATCCCGCGCATGGCTCTTGTGAATGGAAACGGCAGAGATTTTCAATGTATCCGAACATGTTGAATTTCGCATCCATAATTATAAATTCTCTCGTGGAAAACCCAAATCATCATTTACAATTGGAGCTGCTCGATTTATTTTCAATTATTTCAACGTCGAGTCCGGAATCACTGAAAACTCATAATTCCATGGACACATACTGACTCATTCGATTAATGGAAAATAGTTCGACGGAGAAAGCGTGGGTTATAAATCGAATAAATTCCAAACGCAGATTACGATAAATAATCGATGTATTTTTTTACCGACAGATTAAGATGTGGAAACAAAAAATGATGAGAATAAGAAAAACGTGTGGAGAAAAACGATTTTTTGTGCTCCACAGTATCTGGCGTGTAAAAAAAGAAAATGAGCAGTAAAGTTGATGCGGCTGCTTTCCACAAGTATTTGCATACATAATGCACGTGTGTGCGCTGACATAAACCTGTGTATATGGATAAGAAGAGCATGGAGGAGAAACGAGTGATAAAAGGTACAGGATGAGATGGATTGAGAGAGAGAGGGAGAGAGTCTGTGAGAGATTGGAGCTGATATTATCGGTAATGGCGCAATTAAGATAATAGCGGGTAATTCTGCACAAAATTGAAGGGAGAGAAGGAGAGAGAGTGTATAGCGAGAGTGTGCACCGCGAACTGAGACTGCTAATGAAGGAAACAGTTAGTTTCAAACGGCCTCCAATAATTATGCTGTCGCGGCGGGGGTTTGTGGAAGGGGAAGAGGGTGAAGGACCAAGGGGTGGAGTTGCATATAACGATCCCGATATTACGAGCCCCTCTCCCCGACACAATGCGCGAAATTGTTCACACTTCCCGCCGACATTACTGTATACGTGCAACGCTCCGTAGTTCCTGTACTTCTCTTCTCCATGTGGACGCGTTTTCACCGAGCGCAATAGCCTTTAAGGGCTACATACGATTTCGCGATTCATGCGCCTTTCGTATTGTGTCCTCAACGATCTCAAGCAAATGAGAACATATTATTTTTCCTGATGAATCTTCGCTTGTTTCTCTCGAAACTTGCGAGGCTTGAAATTTTCGAGCCTGCGATATTCGTGCGATAAAAAAAAATAAAAAATATTTTAAAAAAACAGGAAAATGCCAAATATTTGGGAATTAATTTGCAACGTTTACGTGCGGTTTTGTGTGCGGACTCTGCCGGTCCGCACACATGCCCGAATGGCCGAAAGGAATTGGTTGAATTCGTAGAATTATTAATGTCGTTCGATTCCTTGAAAAGATTTAGCACGCAGATCCGACGAACCATTAAAATTGTAACGGTGATAGTATTTGGTTTTGAAAATAGTATATTCATCTCGTAATGACCGGAGTGTGCAAGAGCGATTGCCAGGGCTTCTAGTTGGTCCATGGGAAAATGCGGTATAACTATTAGAAACAAACTTGTAACTGGCGATAGAAACAGATAGAGGGAGAGAGACCGAGAGCCAGAGATTGAGAGAGAAAGAGGAGCACGAGCGAGGAGAGACCCCTTGGGGAATAATCAAAATGCTGAACGGTCCTGTCGAACCTGGAGAACGAAGAGCGAGAGAGAAATAGAGAGAGAGAGCGAAAGTTGGAGAATAGAATGACGAGCATACCTGTAACCCACATATCCTCTCTCTCTCACCGTTTTACCTTCTGCTGCATTGATCTAAATACATATAGTAAAAGGAACGAGAAGCAAGGGAGAGAGAGAGGAATGGATACACATACGCAGACGATGGTAACCATGGATTCTGGCATGAAGGTTATTCGGTAGCTCGGAAGCCCTATTAGTGGCAGGTACCAGAGACATCAACCGATCCAGCCAGCCACAGGCGTTCCCGCCGACATCAATGTGTTAATATTGGTAGAGCTAATTTGATAGTTTAATCAATTTCCGTAAGTTCCTACGGCAGTTTAATAATGATGTCATCATTTTCAACGAGTACCACAATGGGCTTAATCTCACTCGACGAGCTAATATTCCCTGGAATTAACAGAGTTTCAAATGCAGCCAGTCAACGTGTCACCATTTACTCCTTTGTCTACATCATCTACTCACGTTTTACTTTATACCTCAATCCACACACACACACACACAGATTTCCAAATACTCACTTTCTTGATAATTATATATTTGACGAACTGCAATAATTAATTCTTCGGTGGATTGTTTAAAAACTCGATCTACTGAAGTTTCTGATCATCGGGGAATCCAAAAACTTCAGACGAACGTGTATAAATATGAAAAAAAAATCAGCCGGTTTTTTTAATCGTACAAAATGCTGAATGTGGAAAAAATTCATGGAGGAAAGTAACGAAGAGAAAGAAATCAAAATCGAACGTGGCTGCGCTCCGGGTTATCCGTTCAATTTCCATTCCCATTTGTCTTTTGTTTTTTCTCAACTGTTTTGGAGTTAAAAAATGATAAATAATGCGACCAATAAATTGCTGAATCTACGCGAAAATTTGGTCAGTTTTTTTTTGTACATAATCGCAGTCACTGAATCGACAATTCCTGTCAATCATTGACGATTGAGCCGATGCAATTGTTCATTCTTTTCCCGTCAAAATGCACAAATAACTGAAAAAAAATAACCTACAATTTCCCGCCGCATGACCGCGTGTTGATTTACTAAAAAAGAAAGAAAAAACAGGATCGGCGACTCGAGGATAGGGAACCGCCGTTGCTTTTGGCGCTGCCAATTGGAATAATACATTTTGCAACCCTTGAATCTCATTCGACAGCCCAATGAATACCCCATAATCGTCTCAATCGAGGGAACGATAAATTTCACTAAATAAAACAAAGGAAACTCGTTATTCGTTGAAAATCGGAAGTTCGATTAACCGCAGTAATCAGAGTGCGTAAAATTGTCCACGAAAACAAATAATCGCGGAATCATGAGTATCTGTATTCGGAAACTATACAGGCACTTTATGAACATGATACGATGTGCACAAGGATCATGGCGAGAAAAGGATTAGCGCGGGTGGATGAAAAAATGTGAGGAAAAAGAAAGAGCAGGAGGAAGAGAGAAAGAAAAGAGGAAAAAGCGTGGAAAGGATTGCGGAGAGTCATTACAAAAGTAGAAATGTGAATGTGTGTGTGTGTGTGTCAGTAGCAAAGCGGAAGTGGCCCGGTGGTCGGAGTCGTGTGCGGCGGGGTGATAGAGGGCGTTCGGCAGTTCTCTGGGTTGGCGGGAAAAGAGGGTTCGAAGGATTGGTGGAGGNGTGGATTGGAAGTAGGGGGTTTGAAGGAACGGCGGAAACCGGGAACGCGATGAGCTGTGTGCCGAGAGGCAGGGCTTCGAGCCTCGCGTTCGCCACCGTGAATTAGAGATTTCGAGCGACCGTGTTCGCAGTTTTCGTTCGGGAGGCTTCTACCTCCTCCTCTCTCTCTCTCTCTCGCTCTCTTTCTCTCTCAAAACCCCTCTCTACTCACCCTGTATGCAGATCCCCGGACGAGGCAGGCATATTAGGTTGAGGTACGCAGTTAGGCAATAACCGCTGTCAATAGAACCCTGCGCCTCGCTCTCTCTCTCGTTCTCTCTCTTTCTCTATCTCCCGTTCTCTTCCTCCTACACCCAAACACCGCCACGATCTCCGTCTCTCTCGCTTTCACTCTTGGAGTGGTAACCACTCGAAAATGCTACTCGCCAAATTAGGTAGGTTATATGGGCTTCGTTTCATTTGCGAGCAAACTTTAATAAACGCTAAAATTGCGTAAAAGAGCAAGGATTTCAGACGGACCAAGAGTCCGGGGGTGCGAGGCGGGCAAGAGGGGGCGCCGTACCAAATGGGAGGGAGAAAAAAATGCCAAGTGGTGCGAGAGTCCCGCGTGGTGAAAAACAAAAAGAGAAAGAGCCCGATTCCCAACGATTCGCATCATATACGATTCGTACCTCCCGATTATATTGCCACTACAAGTCGCCAATTCCATTGAACTTTTCCTTTTATCCTACTCTAGTATGTACCGCTTTTTGTTGCTCTTTTTTTTTATTCATTCCTCACCATTCGATACCAGATTCCGTAAAAATGGAGCCTCTACGAGTCACTCGCTAACCAGCAATTGCCTGTGACTCTATGGACCCTTTCCTCACGTTGCTCATTGTCAGTAATTATTGTATTTGCTTGAATTTTCATTTTAATTTTAATTTTTATTCAACAAGGGCGCCGGATCATTATTTCGATCCGCAGGCCAATGTTCTTTCTTTTACTTTGAGCAACATTGCCGGAAGTTGAAACCGACAAATTTTGCAACGTGAGGAATGAAAAGTTGTAATTTAGTGAAGTTTAATGATTTGCTTGGAAAATTCTTGATTGTTTGTATTTTTTTTTTGTTCAATTGGAATACAAACATCGCGAAGCATTTGGATCAATTATTTGAATCACGTGATTCACGATTAACAAAGTCATTTATCGACTTGGAATTATTTCGTATTTTATTTGAACTAACAATTTCGACGAATATTGGTAAATTTTGGAAGCCATCAAGAGTTTGCACGTTTAAACAAATAATTGCTGCAGGAGTGAGTAATTTCGACGGATTTTCGTAACGAAATAATTGTCGATGGGTGAAATATTCATGATTTGTGTCATGCATGAGAATTATTGCTCAACGGGACATATTGTCAATGGAAAATGATTATTTCGAAATATAATTATTGCCTGGCCACTCGTTGCTACCAATAATTTGTGAATAATTAAGATCTTTACTCGTCCTCTTGATTTTCTTTCTATCGTTTAGTCAACTTTGATTATTAAACTCGACGCCAGAATCCTATCAACACAATTTATTCTGGTTCGTACAAAATATACATCGAAATCTCCGGATTTGGATAAATATTTCGAAAACGCCATCGGGAGGGATAAAGACAATTTAATTATTTCTGATATTTAAATTATTAATTAATGCATTATTATTAAAACTGGCCAGACAATTGTTACGATTTTCGAAATCGAACACGAGCAGGAGTTCCGTGTGATGAATCAAATGGCAAAATGTTCGTTTGGTTCGAACAAAGAAAATTCACAAAATCCCGAATGATCGGTAAACGAAGTAGAAAAACTTTGAAAAAGTTCGACAGTCAAGATGGTTTTTTGCATTAACTTTCCTGAATGTTCTGGAAATTAACGCAACCGATAACGAAGGGACTGGAAAGAAAAATGATTCTTTATCGATCGAGGTGGATGAGCTTCCTGCATGCACGTAGTTCAAATTTTTGGGGGGATTTGTGAGGGAATCTCGGTCGCTCGTTTATGAAAGACGTATGCGCGAAAAATAACAGTATCTCAGAAATTCGAGGTGTCTGTGCGTTTCACATCGAACAGGAATGTTCGAAAATACGTCAAATTGTTGAAAAACCAAAGTAGAAAAATCCAATACACGCGGAATTTTTATTTTCGTTTTCATTTTCATTCAAAGATTAAAAATGAGTCTCGTGGCATATGGAAGTAGCGACGAAAGTAGTGATGAAGAGGTTAATTCCGAGAAGAGTGATGGACAAAAAAAAGTTGAAGATGAAACAAAAAATAAATCTTCGAACAAAAACGGAGATTTTTCAAATCATTCGAATTCTTCTATGAACTTACCCACACCGCAGACGCGACAAATTCCATTAGGAAAAAGTTCGACTGGTGTTGGAAGTGGTTCATTGGGTTTTGGAGCTTTACCCAAACCCAAAAGTTTCCAAAATGAATACGAAAACCTGCCTGAGGATGATGATATTCCTCTGTTTAAACCCAAACAACCGGTCGTCGCTGTACCAACGAAAAAAGACCGAATTCCTGCCAGAATTTCTATCCCTTCGTTGTCAGAGGTAAAAACAACTTTCTCTACTCACGTCGAATAGAAAACAAATTCACTGAAGCAGCAATCAATTTGTTGTCGATCACTGTGCTCTTTTGCTGATTAAGTTCGAAACAGTAACAAATCTCATTGAAAATACGATCGAAAACGAAAAATTAGAAAAACATAACCTCACTTTTATGCTTAAAATACTGTATCGGGAGATCGTGGGTTTCAAATTCGATTGCATTCTTTTTCCGCAGTTCAAGGATGTCGACGAAGATCTGGAAAACAGTAAAAATCGACCAACAGCTTCCAAAGTACGTAGAAAAATCTCAAAACACATGAAATCTTGGAAAATTTCTTATTTTCATTCTCGTTTAACTTTCTGTTCCTTCCACAGAAGGGAACGGGATTATTTTCCGTTCTTCCCCCGCCAAAGAGCGAAATATCGATAAAAAAGAACAACCTCATCCCACACGTGCTCACAAAGACTACAAACAAATCAGGGCCCGTGATAGCAGCACCAAAAGTTCTGCCTCTAAAAAACGAAAAACCCAGTGGCACTAAAACAGAAGGAAAACAAGTTCCCAGGCTTCTGTCCGCCGTGGATTACGATTCCAATTCGGAAGATGAAGAAGAAGGACATCAAGATTTCTTTTCGCTCTCCAAGCCGGTGATTATCCCAGAAATTCCCGTGACATCGATGTCGAGCGCAATGAGCATCCTGACGAGTGGGAACAGCAAAAAACAAACGATACTAGACAACGACGAAGCGGAGCTTCGAACAGATTACGAAAAATCAAAAACTGAACAAACGGTCGCTGCGGCAAAGAGCGAACACGGAGAAACTTCGACATTAATCAGCACGGTCATGAATTTGCCGAGAGAAGAAATTTTACTGAAAAACAAAGCTGAGGTCGGGCCCAAGTTGCCAGTTCCGGAGCAAGAATTCAACGTCGATTCGGAAGGAAATGTCGCCTTTGACGAGAAAGCGATAGAATATCTCTGTGGCAAACGCGGAGTCAAAAGAAAGAACAAAATGATAGAAGAAGCGAATATCATTGAAATCAGTGGAGAAGACATCAAGCCGGACGAGAGAGAATGGTTGGTGAAAGCCATGACAGAGGAACCTGTTCAGAGACCGGTATCTATGCAGGGAGCTGGACCCAGCAGTCAATCCAAGAAAAAGCATCAAATCACGTACCTCGCTCATCAAGCCAAAGCCATGGAAGTAGAGCTCAAAAATAACTGGTCGCAAAACCGCATGGCCAGAAAGCAAACTCAATCCAAATATGGATTCTAATTCAATTTTTGTTCACCTCCCATTACTCGATTTTTTCTATTCATGACTCTGTTGTAAATATCATTTTTATTCATAAGGAAAAACCTGTTTTTCGTAAACAATGAAATAGCAACTTGTGTACTCAGAGAATCGCTTTTTTTTTTACTCTAATGTATTAGCCAATTTGATTCTATGACGCGACTTCACGACCTTTCGAGCGCATACCGGGTCATTTTGACCCGAACAATTATCTGGCAACTAATCTTTTGGCAATAAAACTTCGTTTTTGTCATAAAATGTAGACAAAACTTTCTACAAAAAAAAAGAAACACGAAAAATGCATCTCTGCGGGGATGCGATTCGAAAAACGCCGTGGGTCAGATTGACCCAAGTGCATAGGTTGGCAGCGGAGGAGGGCACTCAAAGGATTGATTGAAATGGAAATACTGGAACGGTCTCAACGCCGGGGTCACTTTCGACCGTGTATGGATGTACAAAAATACGTGTATTCATTTTACTCAGAATGTACATAGTGGAAAAGTAAAAAATAAACATATATTTTCTGGGAACCCTAAGCCGGAGCTAGGAATTCATTTTTTCGAAAATCGTACGTTCGAGATCTTTTAAATAACTTTCTTTTTCTTTGATTTTTAATTTTGCCTCAGAGAGATTAGGAGGCAAATCGTTGTATTTGTGTAAAGTTGCATCCAGAGCCTCGGATTGTTCCAGGAGGTTGACGTAGGTCTCGTATTTCTCTAACAACTGATTGGGGAAAAGATCCGGAGAAACCTGTTGATCCAGCCTCTCCTGGAGCTGTTCGGCGGTTTGTCGAAAATCATTTATTTTAGTAGCAGTAAAAATGCGGTTGGCATACTCTTCCTCGTTGTTGGCCCATTCTGTTTCTACAAATTTCTGCAAATCATCGGTGCTTTGGCGAGTGGCGGCTTGTCTCTTCAAAACTGCTTGGTGTCTTTCGCACAGATGGTTGTAATGGCTTTTGAGATTTCTCTCTTCTCGAGCTTTTTTCCCACGCTCCCTTTTATTCTCCCACATTTTTAGTTTCAACCGAGTCTCATCCACTTCGGAGAGACCTTCGGCTCGCAGAATTGACGCGACTTTGTTCCATGTCTCCTGAACCCCTTTTGAAAAAGAATTGGGATCGATGTCGAAAACGCTCAACAATTCTGTGATTTCTTTGCTACGAACGACTTGCTCGGCTATCGTCTCGTGTATCGCTTTTTCTAGCAGTGACAATTTCTCTTCGTTCTCCACCGGGATATCACTTTTCTCTCTTTTTTGATCAAATGATAAAGAAGAACTAGACAGAGTGTCGAGCGAACGGGTTTCCGAACTGGCGGTCGATTGCACATCGATCTTTAAATCGAGAAACGTCATTTTTACTTATTTACTCGAAAAATGGAAAAAAAACATGGTATTTGTTGTCAAAAAGAAAACAGATTTGACATTGAGTGCGTCATCGAAAAATATTGAAACTTGTACTCGTTATTGAACGAAAATTTCTACTGCAAAAGACTGGAAGAACGAAAGATTTTCCGAGGGGCGAGTGTGACTCAAAAATGCAGTCGAAATTGTACTTACATCCCATGGACTGTCCATATTTGTGGGTTAAAGACGCCGAAACTTCACCGACACGAAGAATGTCAACACCAACGGTCGAAACGAAGCGGCAACGAGCTCGACGTGAGGATGCGCGCGCACACTTCGCGCGCCAAGAAAAAACCGCGAAATCGCAGAAAGCGAAAAATTCGATGTAATTATCCGTTTACTTTACTATGAAAAAATAGATATTCATTTATCAGATTATTAACGAAACACGTCAAGAACGCGATAACATGTGTCGTCACTTAGAAGAAAAACAATTAACGTTTACATTGACGCCCCGACGAATTTCATAAAGTCCTCATATTTATCACGCACTAAGACCACTATCGATTTTATTATTACATAAATAGTTCGGGATACGACACTGAATACTGTTTGTTCGATCGTTCTCGAGTTGAGAACAACGGCGACCGAACTGTCTCTCACGGGTATTCTATTTTCTAATCTGGAAGCGCCTTTTCACACAATGGACTACCGACCGACTAGAGCCTCTTCGATGGAGAGAGTGAGATGCGCGATGTGGTGCGCGTGGTGCGCGTACGGTACGACGCGAGCTACGGAGTCTGCGCGAAGACTGACAAAATTTTGCATTGCAATAATATTATAAATACCAAAAAAAGAACAGAAAAACTTCCACTATCCAAGCGACAACACGTTCGGTAAATCTCTCAGTTCAAAAAGAATATTAAAACTCGATGTTGGAAACTTCTCTAAGCAAGCTTTACAGCTTTATAGCTCGCGTCAATCGAACCCACTCGAGTTTTTCGAAAATGTAACTACTTTCACGTTTGCCCGCTAGGAGCGTTACATCTCAATGTCAAGCTGCTAAATTTTCACAGCCATCTTCACACTCGAGTTTTGTTTTGAGAGCTTTCGCGTCATCGTTGTTCGAAATCCCTTTTTTTTCGTTCTCCGGTGGAACTTAAATTACGTGTGAAACCAAGTCACGAGAGCGTAGAAAGTTTGGTTCTCGCGTTGAGCAAAGAAAAGGTATTGTTCGTTTGAAAAACGTTTTTTATTACTCGGTCGATTTCAAAGTTGTCTCATAACTTCAACGTTGTTGTGGTTGTTTGTGAAAAAATTTTGAACTTATCGCGAGTTGATCCTCGTTTCGAAACGACGATTGGCAACCGGTGAAATAAACTTTTGCGTGTCAAATTCGATTGTGTCCTTTTCGTACCTGATCGCAAAGAGGGGGGCGACGTTCGAGCAGCTGCATATTCGAGTCGCAAGACGTGTTGGAACGTGCTAATATGAGTGACCAACAAACAATTGAGCCTACTCAACCTGCAGAGGTATTTCAAACCGTTTATTTATCCATTTATAACAAATTTGACCTCCGATCGATTAACATATCGTTTCGTAGCATATCCATGCAAATTTTTTCTCAAGCTCTCACTCTTACCGGTGCGAAACGATTCCGCGGAAACTTGCAGGTTATGTTAGTCGTGACAATACAGTTCGACGTTCCTACGTTCGAAATGAGCTTTTAAAATTCGATTTCACGGTTAAATATTTGAAAAACAATGACGTTTTTGTTTCTCATTTATTACAGTTATCTCACAATGACATCGAGAAACTCGAAGAGGCCAAGCTGAAGGCCAAATTTCCAAATGCTGGTGGAAGGCCCATAAGCGGGCACTCTGCTTTTTTGCAAAAGAGACTAGCCAAAGGGGTGAGTAATATTTTGAAAAATTCTTCTTCCATTTACTTTCAATCAAATTATTGCCACAGAATTAAAATTTTCCAATAATTCTACTGTATTTTCAAAAATTCTCAATAAATTCTGTCCTTGATATTTTATTTCACGTTTAGAGATTCTTTTCCATAAAAAAATTCCACAAACAGCTTTATAACAAAAAAACCGATTTGTTCACAATTTTCCAACGATCCAAATCCCAAATTCTAGACAAAATTCCAAGCAAATACAGGAAAGGAAATTTTTTAAGTGATGTAAAAGTTTTCGATTTGAATATTTTGGGAAAAACAAAAGAATTTCGAAATAATCGATTGAATTGTTGAGGAATAACGAATGAAATTTTTTAGCAAAAATACTTTGATTCGGGGGATTATCAAATGGCAAAACAGAAGTCAGCGGCGAAACCAAAGCCGACGGGAGTATTACCGACGGGTGATGCGATACCAACTCCAGAGTCGGTGCCGCAGAGAAAAACGTCGATAATTCAGCAAAAATTCAACACATCGAGTAGTTCGTAAGCGTAAAGTGTTCTGCGGCATCCGTGGTTCGTGCGAACGGGATCTTTCGATGGATCATAATTTTCTAACCCAGTTGAGCGAGCGTAGAGCGGTTAAAGAAAAAAAAAGCAGAGCGTAGAGACGCCGTGAATGAATTTATGTCATAGCAGTTTTTTTTAGGAATTAAGTTTGTCGTACGCAATGAGAGTAAAAGGAGAAAACCATAAAGATCCACGATTCTCGTTTTTGGGACGGAAAAAAGAAAAAATAGGCGCGTGCATGAAATTTGCATTGAAAATGGAACAACGGACGAAAAAAAAGGCAGCATCCTCGTTCCAACGAGATGCAATTCGGTTTTTAAAATAGCATCGCAGGCTTCGAGCATACGCATTATTTTTTCTTTGTTTAACAATGTAAAAATATCTCGAAGATCCGTACGTTCATTTACCTTTGCGATTATTGGCTTATCGGCGCAAATGATACGCAGATTACGAGCACATCGTACTAACCGATGCAAACGAAGAAAGGCAAAAGCAACTTTAATATATATAGATATAAAACACACAACAATGTATATTTTTATTTTATTGAGAAATGGGATTCACGCAGCGTCCAGAGAATCTTGTTTTTCATGTAAACCACAAAAACTAACAGCTCGATAAACTGTCGCTTCTTCCTATTTTCGCAAAGACGTAGAATAAACAATTAAAACAAAAACAAAACGAACAAAAATCGAGTCTCTTTTTCACTGCAACTTCACGAACGATGTGGCGACATCGCAAAATTCTAACGTTCGATCGAATTTTCATTCCCGATGTTTTTTTTTTCTAAAAATTTCTCACTCTCCGAGACTTTGTCGTGCAGGGAATCTTACTCGCATTATTTTCGACATTTAATACGTAAAAATATGTTCACAAGGTATCCATCCGATATGTTTCCTTGGCTCGAACTGGAAAACTCTGAATTGTAGATTTTGAAAACAAAAAAACAAAAGAAGTGCTTTCTTCCTCGTTTATCATCCTCACCGATAGCCTTGCTAATGGAAATTCGATCTTATT
Organism: Hyposoter didymator; assembly: GCA_037952995.1. NCBI lineage: Eukaryota > Metazoa > Arthropoda > Insecta > Hymenoptera > Ichneumonidae > Hyposoter > Hyposoter didymator. Next base: position 2,212,858 of record JBAJMU010000009.1, read on the forward strand.
TTTGTATTCGTTTGTGAATAATGGGAGGCGGAGATAATGTAATTTAAAATAAAGAGTATAATTATTGATTAAAATGAGAGTGCTTCAAATTTATTCAGATCTTTCTTTCATTTTTTTTAAATTTTTGACATTTTTTTGAGAAAAAGAGATTGAGGCCTTAGTTTATGGCACACTACGGAAACATTTAATACTTTTAGTACATAATACAATTTGGAATTCAAACTACAGATCAATTGAAATGATCGATCGGTCCTTACAATCCCAAAGAAAACCGTCAATAAGGAAAATGAAGGAAATTACTATTATTCGTACATCTTTTCTATGATATCCGTGTATTTTTTGACGATTACGCTTCGTCGGACTTTCAACGTCGGTCCCAATTCTCCAGTCGGTACCGAAAAATCATGAGGCAGGAGTCGAAACTTTTGAACACGTTGAGCGTTACTGATCGCACGAGCGTTCGTTCTTTTCAGGGCTTCTTCAATTTCCGCGTAAATCTAAAAGAGAAAATGCTAGTAAAACGAAGAGTTTTGTTTCAGAAAAATCGTTCTCTCTCGTGCTACAATCTCAGCTGCAAAATTTAACATAGAACGTTCAGTGATGATGGTTTGAGGGAATTTCGTGGGAATATGAATTACTCACCGCTGGGTCGCGATTGTTAATGATTTGGGTTACTGTCGTAGCTCCGGAACCGATCGACATGGCCCACGATCTTGTTTCTTCTGTCAAAGTGTCGAGGGGAGCTCCAGTCTCATGGTCCATATCGGTCTGCAACGAAATGAAGGAAAATTTATTCTTGAAGCTTGAAAGTAAAAAAAGCAACAGTTTTTCTGGAGTAAAGAGAGAAAAATGTCACCTTCAGTGTGACCAGAACAGTCAGGAACTTTTTCTTGTCACCGACCAGCAGAGCGTTGCTCAATGCTGGTAATTCACTCAATAACTTTTGTTCGATTAGTACTGGAGGAACATTTTCACCTCCGGCTGTTATCACGAGTTCCTTGATTCGTCCTATATAATGAAAAATAAAAATGAATCGATATGCAAAATAAATGATTGATTTTCTTGATTCGAAAACTAATTCCAAACGAAAATAATTTGTTTATTTACCAGTTATGTAGAGAAATCCTCGATCATCGATTCTGCCAAGATCCCCGCTGTGCAGCCATCCATCTTCGTCTTTGGTTTCTTTGGTTTTCTGGGGTTCGTTCAAGTAGCCCATAAAAATGTGTCGTCCTGCCATACAGACTTCTCCTTCGTCCGTGCTATCGGTATTGTCAAGTTTCGTCAAAACGCCAGGTAAATTTATACCCACACTTCCCATTCTGTTCGATACCAAACAATGTAAAAAGTTCATGTAAAAAATGAAAAACTTTTAAAGAAACGGGAAGGAATTTTTCCGAATTTAATGAATTTCCAACCTGAAATTATCGTTGGAATTCAAAGAGTGACCTCCGGTGCTTTCGGACATTCCATAAACCTCCATGAGTGGTATGTCGAGGCTCATGAAATATTTTTGAATGTCGAAGCTCAAAGGAGCAGCACCGGTGATGAATAATTTGCATCTGTCGAATCCAAGATTCGCCTTGACCTTGTTAAAGACTATGGCTTTTGCAAAGACATATCCCCAACTCTTGTAATCGAGTCCATTCATTTTGTTCATATTGTACTGCAGTCCGTGCCCCTTGGCCCATGTTGCTATCCACGTTTTAATCGCTCCGTTACTGCGCGCCACTGCCATCATTTTTTCGTGGATCTTTTCCCACACTCTGGGAACTCCCAAAAATGCTGTTGGTCTCGCAACTGTGAGGCTATTGAGCAGGGAACCCTTCAATGCATTTTTATCTGCGAAATAAACCGTTCCAGCCACTGCCATGGGCACCATAATATCCACGATCTGGAAAAAGCAATTATATCATTTTTCATTTTTTACCGTCGCATTTTCACTCGAAAATTCGACCAGACATTTTTTTATCAAATTGAAAAATATTGCCATGAAAAAAATAGGCGGAAAAAAAAGATGCAGTTTTTTTTTATAACGCCTCACCTGAGCCGCAATGTGTGATAACGGAAGATAGCTAACGACCACTTCCTGGCACTTCTCGAAACCAATCCTTTGACAAATGATTTTCGCATCGTGCACCATATTGTCATGGCTCAGCATAACTGCTTTGGGATTTCCTGTTGTTCCTGACTGTACATTGTCAATCTCGATTAATAACTTTTTCAAGAATAAATATTTGCTTGCTATTATTTTTGTTCTTACCGTATAGACCAATGTACAACATTCGTTGGCACCGATTTTTTTTAACACAGCATTGAGTTGAGTGTCTGGCTCGGATTTACCCATCTGTAGAATTTCTTCCCACTGCGCAAACATCATTGCAATAAATATGAAAAAATCGGAAATTATTCATTCATTTCGTTTAACCAGTTCGAATCAAAGTTTGGAAATGAGGAAATAGTTTTCTATTCCGTTATTGTTTTTTTTTCTCTTTTGGATCTGAATTTTTCTAAATCAAGATTAAAAATCAACGTACGCTGTAAACGTCTTTCTCTTTCGATTTTCCGTCTATCTTGACAATCGCTTTCAAATGTGGCAATTTATTTCTGACGCTCAAAATTTTTTCCAATTGTTTGTTGTCCTCGACGACGAGGATATTGGCTCTGCTGTCTTTGGCACAATATTCGCAGGCTTCGGGCGAATTCGTTGTATAAATTCCAGTCGCGAAACCCCTGAGACAAAAAATTTCAAAGCCATGAATTTCTTTCGTCAATATTTCCTTATAATTACATATTTTGGCATAAATAAATATTGATGCGAGTTATTTGGAAAGGAAAATTGAGAAGAATTTTTTTTTTTTTGCTTTACCCAGAATATATCGCCGCCATATCCGCGATGAACCATTGCGGACAGTTGAAACCAATAATGCCAACGCTGTGATAACGCTCGAGACCCAACTTCAGAAAAGCTTTTGCAACTATTCGCACCTCTGTCTCGTATTCCCTGAGTGCACAAGTATATTTTTATTAGTACTCGGTACTATTTTTATCATCGAAACGAACAAGTGCGATAAGAACATTAATGAACAAGCAATTTATAAATATTTATAAATTTATAAATTATAAATATTCATAAATAAATATAATAAAAAATAGAAAATTCGTGATAATTGGTGAAATATTATAATGAATTTGAACTCGCAACAGCCGGATTAAATTTAACTTTGTTAATCAGTTGCTCCGTACCATTTTCCAATGATGAAAAATGTTTTTTTTTCTTTGAGAGTGTCACACAGATGATCTTCGAACCCTGACCCAACGTTTTTTTTTAAACACCGTTGTTTTTTCATTTTTCAAGTAAAGTCCAACAACAAGATTGCCGAAATGTACTAATTTGGATTGAAACTTTGGCGATTTACGAGGGCTGTGATTTTTCGTGACGGAATAAATTTTTCGGCATTTTGTAAAAAAACAAAAACGGTTTCGTCAAAAGAAAAATCTTTTGTGTACTTAAGGCTTTTTCCAATAGGGGTGGCTCGACCTTGTTTATATCGATTCGTTCCAAGTTCGTTTCGTAATAAATAATTCGTCAAGTTCCAATACGATTATTTCTTATTTTTTCGTTCGCACTTGTTATTCACGCATTTCTGCGGATACGAGATTCGAAAGCAGGCTAGAGCGACATTTTTCCGAGTTGTAAAAAAACGTTCGAGTCAATAATTCTCGATGGAAAATGTGGCCAAACATTTAGTGATAAACAAAATTTGGAAGAATTTGTTTTGCTCAAGTTGAAATATTCGAAAGTCACAGAAATATCGATTCGGCCTAGAACTCCCTATACATAGATAATACGCAATTATGGTACAAACTTCCAAGTCCATGTCTTGCTGTTTCCGTCAACTCCCGGAGTCGATATCATTGCGACGTGATCGCCGTATTTTTTCGCAGTTCTCATGAGGAGACCCGGCACCGATTCGACCTCGGGATTCCGATCGTTAACGTCGTATTTTATTCGAACCCTTCCGGAGGGTTCACACGTTGTGTCAACATCCGAAGGCAACACTTGATCCGGGCCTACGAGTTGGAATATAATTGATTCAACGATATTCATGAAACTGTGTATTGTCGGAGTTCTTTTCAATTCAATTCAAATTTATAAATGCAGTTTTTATGAAAAATTCTCACTACCTAACAATTTAAAGCTTGAAAAATTTAGAAACAAAAAAACAGATTCAAATTTTAAATAAAAGTGGGAATGACACAACGAGGTCAGCTTACCATCCGAACCATTTCCAATTGCCGGTGCATACGTTGGCGGAACGCCGAAATCTGCCATCTGAAAAGAGAGAAATTTACAAATCCATGAAAACAAAAAAAAGATACAGAATTCAGTTTATTTCTATCGTTTCAACTGCTGAATGAATTTCCGAGTAATTATCATGAAGAATATTCTCATGATTATTCAAATGAACGTTATTAGTTGCTTACTTCGATAATTATCATTTTTGATCGCTTTATTTTATACGCAAGATTCGTTCGATTAAAAAAGTTGATTTACGATTTTTATATTATTGCACATTTCATCACAATGTAATTGACGATTCGGTTGACCGATCGATGATTTAGTTTAATTGTGTAATTATATGCAATTGTTCGATTGATTGTCACACTTGGTCGATGGATTAAATGCTTTTTCTCAGACTAATGAATCAACAAAAATTTCAATCGCCAAAATATTTTTCATCAATTTTAATTCATTTTCTCATCGACTGTAATTTCAAACAATTTCAAATCGTAAACTTTGCGAAATCGGTGCTATAACAATCACAGGTTCAGCACTCGCAACAGACTGAATCTATAGTCACGTGAGAATTCGTTTACGAGTCTACTGGACATAGGTTTGTTCTATAACAACGCATCGTCCCGATGTCTTCGATTGGAGGCTCACAGGGAACAGACCAAATTAAACAACAAAAAAAACCCCAAATCATAGATTCAAAAAGGAGAGCCTTGTCGAGAAGATGAAAAAGTGAAAAGTATCAAAAAAACGACTGCATCGAATAGTTTTAAAAATAAAAAAATCTCAATCACATTTTTCATCGTCCACCACCTACAAATTTATTTACTTGAAAATATTTCTTACCTCCCTGTTGTCCTGCGACTATTCAAAGCCTGGGTTGACGTGAAATTGCCGAAATTCGTAAGGGAGCAGTCACCCCACTCGATATACTAGGCTTGCGAAAAGTCAGTGAAAAAAAGCCAAATATAGAAATGTAAATATCAAAGTCAGTTCATTCCTTATGTAGAATAACGAACGATCCTGCTTCTAGGGTGATAGCCATTGAAATACAAACGTCGCTCAAAAATCTCGTATTCTTAAGGACTACAGTTAATTACACGCGATTATCTCGCAAGCTATTTTCTCAGTCGTATCGTACAACTGTCTGCCGATACATAAGACACTAATGCGAGTATACCGAAGCATGGGATCTCATTAGGTGTGACACGAAGAATAGAAAATGTTTATTAATGTTATAAACGAATTGGATTGCTGTCGCGGTGGGGGTAAAAGAAACGCTGTGTATGAACGAGCGTTGAAAAGGATACAACGTCGTGCGGGGAAATGCGTCGAATACGGACTTGATAAACACACACAACGAATAAAAGCAAAGGAAGTAGATTGCGTGGCACTATGAAACAACTATTCATCAAGGAGTATAACGATTAGCCGCGTCAAACAATAAACAAATGGCTTAAACAGCTAGAGGGACGTTGATGAATGAAAAGTAACGGTTCGGGAATAAATGAGAGTCACTCTTGTCTCAAGAATCTGAAAGACGTGCTGCCTGCACGCTGGGAAGAACTTTTGAAAAAGGGAGAATCTTGGTCGATACATCGTTTGCTTCGATTTTTTTATGCTGACGCCTTCGTCGCACTAACACCTCGAAAAGTTGAAGCAGCGAAAGGGAAAAGGATCAAGGGACACCAAGTATTTGAATGAAAACCTTGAAAAAATAGCCAGTGAGACGCCTAAGGTCTTCGGTACAAATTTCATCAAAACTGTCAATTTTTTGACATCTGAGAAAATACTAAGTTTTCCTTTTTTCAAGGGGTCCTTCCACTTTGTCCGTCGCTTCCGTATGTTAGTATTAATCGCAAAAATGTGTTTGACGTAGTTACCACAAGAACCACTCAATCGATCAATCTTTATCAACTTAAAACATTTATTGGCGATTGAAAAATGCAGAAAAATAATTAAAATCAATTATTTACGGATGGAAAAGTAATAATTCGATAACGAAGAAAATGACCGATTGCTAGGATTCGAAAATTGCATCAAAGGAGGTTTCTACTATTTTCGAATATGTTGAAATGAATGGGCAAGATTAGAAATTTGGTTTTATTATTACGAATCTCAAAAGTAACTTACGATTCGTGATCGTTGATAAAATCACGATTACGACTATTTCTAGCCGCAAGCACCGGGCACACGTTGATGTATAGAGATAATTCGAAGCGCCAGAAATAATGAGCAACTGATAAAGTTGCAGCTATTTTCGAGAGCTGATAAAAATCCGAAGTATTTTACGATTTTTTGATTTTTCCTTGTTTCTATTTTTGGAAACAGAGCACAAAACTATTGTTGGTAATTGAACGATGCTTCTAGCTGTACGGAACGTTTGTAAAAGCCACGTTGTGTATATCACGAGTCGAAGTAATGCAGAGCCACAGTATTTATGTCCTTAATGTATTTATGATTAACGCTCATAAATAAATGAGGACGTTCTCCCCGGGCTATGGTATCGTTGATAATAAGTCGATCCAAACGAATGTCAAAGTGGGCAGAGAAAGCTGGTGGGTATCGAGAAAGAAAAATCTCACAAGTTGCTCGATCTATGGATACGAAATTTTCCAGCAAGAGTTTGATTAACGAAGAAGAATTGATACGAAATCCTTCGCACACTAAATTATACTAAATGAGTTTGTTTTCTTTTGTGCGTGCAAAAACGTTCGCATCGTCGATGACTCATCTGGTTTATAATTCGTACTTATAGAGACAATTATTTTCTAGACTGTGAAACCATCTACAACGGTCAATTATTCGTCCTCGGTACGTTCTGTCACGCAACAGGAATACGCTGATTTTATTTTTCAGGCGCAAAATGTATTTTCATAAAAATTTAATGAAATTCTCACCCGAGTGATTATTCGAAGAAAGATTTTGTACCGTTGTGGAAATATTATTTCCTCGTGAGACTGAGAAATGTTGTTTTGGTTTTTCTAATACTTGAAAATTCCATTTTATTTTTAACTTTTCGGTATTTGAGTTATTGAGTTATTTGAATTCATTCATTTACCTATTTGGAGAATATTAATCCGTAACCCTCCGTGCAGACACAATGGATAATTGAGAGTCGAAATAAACTGATTTTGTACACTTCACCTGATGCTGCTGAGAGATTTACAGAATTCTTCGATTTAATTGGAATATCTTGGCAAGTTAAATATTTCTGGATCCGTTTGATCGAAAAGCAATAAGAATACTGCTGCTGCTGCACGATGCGTCGAGTGGGTTGATACTTTTTTAAATCCTCGCAAACTCCATGCCATTCAACAGCATAATTCCTGCAATTTTATTTAATTGTCGTGTACGATACGAAGCTCCGTTCATTATGTACAGCTAATTAACGACTCTGTGCCGAAGGATTTTTTCATGCATCATAGATTCCGTAAGTCGAGACAAACCGAAGCGACGTATGAATTACTAATTTGGCCCTAAAAAAAATGAAACACATCGTTGAGGTTTTTTAAAAACAACCAAAACGTCCGGATCTCTTATTTTTTACTTTTTCTCTCAATCGTTCGATCTCCGAATCGAAATGATAGAAATTCTGAATAAAAATTTGGAAAAAGTTGTAGGAAACGATTTCGATTTCGAATTTGGTAATAAAAAGGCTCGGGCGATTTATCTCAGATTTCCATGAGAACGAATATGAATAGGAGGAAGTTTGGGTTGGAAATTGCAGGGCCTGTGCAATTGATTGGGTTGATTGCAATTTATTTTTTCTTTCTTTCTCCTGTCAATCATTTTCATCGTAATCATAATAATTATTATAATAGTTATTATCATAATTACTTACACGTTGCCCATTTAGCACACGAGTCGTTTGGAACGACAACCTCGACGTATCCTTATTTAACCGTATTATGCCGATGTGATAATATGAAATAATATAATGAATAAATAGCAGCCTCGACGTTGGCTCTTTGAGGTTTATTATCATGAAAGTTGTTTCTCGTCGGTTGGTGTGTCAGAAAACGGAGAAAAAAGTAAGCGATATTGTTAGCTAAATCGCGAAATCTCCAAATAATCCTAAAAATCGAAAAAATCAGTTTTCTACGATGAGAAAACAATTTGCACCTATTATTAGTTTTTCACCGTTTTCTTTTATATTCTTCTCAAACATCAAAAGGCACTTTCTTAGGATTATCGATTAAGTACTCGCGTTCTTCCAACAAATCACTTGACATATGTAACGAAAACAGGAAAAAAACTTGGTCACAACGGCAAAATCTCGTTAGGCGTTAGTTTTCTTTGTTTCTCTCTTTCTTTCGTAACACTAATTCATCGCCTCTTGATACTGCGAAGTTAGGATTCTACCCATACAAATTATGTACATGTATCCCGGCGAAAAACTTGCATATGTGTTACGTACATATTTATAAATATAAATATGCCTTTTAACGCAAGCACGTGCATTTATTTAACTTAGATATTCGTAATATATATTAGATTTTTTTACAATAGGTATGAAAGTGCATCGACGGATACGCTTTGCGACTGTTCGATCAAAAAATCATGCAACGATCCACCGTAATAGGAGAAGAATTCAGATTGCTGATTAAGTTTGCGATCGCGATCCCCACGATTCGCGAACGAGCGCCAAATATTATGCCTTCCTATTTCCTTTTTTTCTCTAGTCGTTATTTATACACTCGAGAGTTCTTCTCGTCCCTAGATTGGCTAATATTCGAAAGATCTGCTTGCTGCGATACGAGATTTGTTTATAATCATTGAGAACAAGGATGTGATTGATCGAGCGGTGAAGAACCGCCGCAAGTTTTATATCGTTCGGTACAACGTTTTAATTTACATTGAAGAATAAAACGAAATTTCTCTCAAATTTTGTTTCTGCATTGTCAACCAAAAAAATTGCTCTTTTGTCGGAGCTTTAGGAAGAAAAAAAACGAATAATATTGATTCCCAGTCTGAATGAATAACGCGGGGAAAAATGAATTGCGTCGTTTCGCTTGATTCGCACATCACTTGGTTCATTCGATCTAGAAAAAAGAAATTTTTTGTTTTTCTATCTAATTGTCATTCGCGTGTCGATTTCAAGGCCCACGAACATTGGCAGCCTTTTGCAAACTCTATTGTGTCGTAGCCGAGTACGACAGACCTTCTCGCCTCTAATGTACAACAACCTCAGCCCAACAAAGCGCATGCTGCAATATTTCTTTGTTTTCGTTTTTTCTCAAATTTTAAAACGTGTCAATGTTTCGAGATTATTCAATGAAATTCTACAATTTTCTTCATGAGACTGAAATAGTCATGGAAATATTTCAACAGTGTGAAAAGTTGTAGAGATTTTTCGTACTCGGGTAAATAAGAAAAAAGCTTTTGCTTTGCTTTGAAAATTCTGGGCCGAAACTTTTTGCGATGGTAGGAAAAATACGAAAAACAAATGAAAATATGATCAACAGCCAATTGGAATAATCAATTCTCCCGTGGAATACAAAATTGCGTAGTAATATCACAAATAATTAATCGTAATCGTCGCTGATCGCGCGTTTTTCATGCGCATTATCCGACTATTAATTATTTTTTACAATCGCCCGAGAATCATTATTATTTTAGCCAGTCTTGAAGCAGGTACACGAGGAGTATGGACACTTCACCATCGCCATTGCTATTCATTATTCATTCGTATCTTTTGCTCCTTTTCCCTCATTCTTTCATTCTTCTTTGCCTCTTTTTCGATGTACCTATAAATATATCTCAATCGCTCTCTCTCTCTCATTTTTGTGTTTGTTTTTCTTTTCACTTTTCAAACCACTTTCGTACTCGGTTCGTGATGTCGATTCAATGTGGATTATTTGTACATTTCCTCAATAAGGTCCGAGTACTTTTTGGCGACTATGTTCCTTCTGACTTTAAGCGTTGGTCCCAATTCCCCGGTCGATACCGAAAAATCGTGCGGCAATATTTGGAATTTTTGTAACTTTTGAGCGTTGCTCGTCGCGTGCTTGTTCGTTCTTTGCAACGCTTCTTCGATCGCTCTGTAAATCTGCAAGGAGATTAATTCAAACTTTTGACAAAAATTCTTTCACGATTTCTTTGGGTATTTTAATCGGCATCTTGTGAAAACATTTTTTATTCATTTTCCAATCGAAATTTAGGGTAAATTTTCCATTTTTCTTACCACTGGGTCTCGGGTTTTCAAAACTTCCGTTACAGTCGTTGCTTTCGAGCCGATTGACCTGGCCCACAATCTTGTCGACTCCGTCAGGGTGTCCAGAGGTGCACCAGTTTCCGGATCCGCGTCAGTCTGTCGAGAAAACGCAAGAAATTATGAAAATCCATTTGTCGTTTAGCAGCGAAGATGCTTAGGCGTAAAAACGATTTAATTTTGTACCTTCAACGTGACGAGAATGGTGAGGAATTTCCTTGTATCTCCGATCAGCATTGCGTAGCTCAAAGCCGGTAATTCAGCCAATAAAATTTCTTCGATCGGGACTGGCGGTATATTCTCTCCACCGGCTGTTATCACAAGTTCTTTTATCCGCCCTTTGAGAAAGAAAAGTTCAAACTTGGTAAAAACTTCTTTTTTTTTTTGGAAAAATGATAATTTTTTCGTGAAAGAGAAAAACAGTGAGATTTTCATTTCGTACCTGTTACGTAAAGGAATCCGCCGGGATCTATTCTTCCGAGATCGCCACTGTGCAACCATCCGTTTTCGTCTTTCGCTTCTTTGGTTTTTTCCGGTGCATTCAAGTAGCCCATAAATATGTGACGGCCTCCCATACAAATTTCACCTTCGCCCGTGCCATCGGGATTGTCCAACTTGGTAACGAAACCGCTCAAGACCGGTCCGACACTTCCCAATCTGCAAGCATATGAAAAATAATTGAATGAATAAATAAAAAGCAATTTAGTTTCTACAGAATCTTTGAATTGATGGAAAAAATTTAAATTTCCATTTTTTCTAACGAAAAATCGAATTTTCGATTTCTCTCAGTCAATGAGTTTTTTTTGATGGAAGAAAAATAAAGAAAAAGTAAATTTACCTGTATCTGTTATTTGTACTAAGTGTATGAGCTCCGCTGCATTCGGACATTCCGTAAGCCTCCATGATAGGCATATCGAGACTCATAAAGTATCGTTTGATTTCTGTACTGAGTGGTGCAGCAGCAGTAACAAAAATTTTACATCTATCGAGTCCAAGTGCCGCTTTGATTTTGTTGAAAACGAGCCATTTTGCAATGAGATAGCCCCAATGTTTGTAGTCAATTCCATTCATTTTGTTCATATTGTAGAGCAATCCCTGTGCCTTGGCCCACGTTGCAATCCACGTTTTGATTGGTCCGTTGTTGCGAGCAACAACCATCATTTTCTCGTAAATTTTTTCCCACACTCTCGGGACGCCTAAGAAGGCTGTCGGCCTCGCGACTAAGAGAGTGTCCACCAGGGAACCCTTGAGCGCATCTTTGTCAGCGAAGTAAACCGTACCAGCGGCTATCATCGATGTGAAAATGTCTACGACCTGGAAAAACGTCCAATCGTTACGTTCGCAATTCACTTGAAAAGAATTTCAAGAAAAAAAAGAAAATGAAAATTGAACCTCCATTTACCCATCGAAATGAACATTTCGTAATGCTTTTTGTTTATTACCTGCGCTGCCACGTGCGAGAGTGGCAAATAGCTGATTATTATTTCTTGGGCTTCGACAAAATCGACAGCTTCGAAAATTCCTTCCATATCGTGCAATAAATTGTCGTGACTTAGCATCACGGCTTTTGGTTTTCCAACGGTTCCCGACTGCAAATCAATTCCGACATTAATAACGCATTTTTTAACGAACAAAAACATGATTTTTAAATTTTTAGTTTATTTTTCGATGTTGAGAAAAGTATTTTAATGAAAATATATTCTCACCGTATAAACTAAAGTGCAACATTCGTTAGCACCGATGGTTTTTAGCACCGCATCAAGTTTGTCGTCAGATTCGGCTCGTCCAATGTCCAACAATTCGTCCCACTGTAAAAATCCCAATAGGAATATTTATTTCGTCATTTTTACGGGATTTTGAGTTTCGGGATTGCAAATGAAGGTCGCAGCTTACACTGATGATGCCTTTTTCCGTTGGAACACCATCGTACTGAACAATCGCCTTCAAATGTGGCAATTTGTGCCTAATTTCCAATATTTTTTCCAACTGCTTGGCGTCCTCTACCACCAAAATATTGGCTCTGCTACTTTCGGCACAATAATGACACGCCTGAGCAGAATTTGTTGTATAAATTCCAGCCGCAAATCCCCTAAAATAAATCACCAAAAGAAACCATCAGACTTGTAAGTCTATTCAAATTTCAACTTTTCTCTGTTGGAAAGTTTTTTTATAGCGGTTTTTGCTTTTTATGGCAGATAATGGCTGAATTTAGTGAAGAAATTGTACGTGGAAAAAATGAACTTGTGTCACAGCACGTTCTGTAAATTTTCCAAGGGAACTTTTCATTGTAATGTTTCGAAAAACAGTTTCCAATCGATTTTCGTGCATGAGGCTTAAAAAATTACGATAATTTGTATATTCAATTTTTTCTCGGCTAATTAAGCAGTGAAAGCAAACGTTGGACAACATCTTCGTAATGAAATCGTTGAGAATCTGTTAAGGAACAAAATTTGCCTCGTGACAGATACGTTGTGATCAAAATTCCCGTTCGTTACGTTTTGTTTTTCCAGCGAGATTGTGGCATAGAAATTTAGAGAATATTCAGCGAAAAGAAAAATATTTTACCCAGCGTATATGGCAGCAATGTCAGCGATGAACCACTGCGGACTATTGAAACCAAGAATCCCGACACTGTGATAACGTTCGAGTCCCAATTTCAAAAAAGCTCTAGCAACGGTCCTCACATCGTTCTCGTATTCTCTGTAAATGCGAATAAAAAATGATCGGTTAGGGAGAAAGTTTCAATCAATTTTTAACTACCGTAATGTTTATTCAAATAATTGTGTTTATTATAGAAAAACATGCACTTTGGTATGCACGCGAGGATTTCTCGTGAAATTCTGAAAAAAATTATGAGAATTTGTGAATTCACAAGAGCTCAAAAAGTCGGAAAGAGTTTCCATAAAAATTCGTTGGTATTTGGAGGATAAATAATAGAAAAGATTTGGGTCTTGGGACAGGAAGGTTTTTATGAATATACAAACTTGTAGGTCCACGTTTTCCTTGTACCATCGAGGCCAGGTCTGGATACGAGGGCAGTATGATTCCCATAGTTTTTCGCAATTTTCGTCAAGAGACCAGGAACGGATATAACTTCGTGATTACGATCTGCTTTCTCGTATTTGATCCTGACTCTTCCATTAGCTTCGCTCGTTCTGTTAACGTCCGATGCTAAAACTTGGTTCGGACCTGAAATACAAAACGAATCGATTACACGATGAGAAAAATTTTATTCTCCGATACGCGGTGCAAGCGTTAAAAATCAATTTCCACGATACGATGATTGATTTGTCGTTCAGCGATAAGCCTTTTCTCGATCCTTCATATTGCGAATAACTCCAGACTCGACTTTTCGATGTTGGCTTCATTCGTTCAATTACGACAAATATAGGCAATGAATTTTCGAACTTGAGTTGAATTCTACTGAAAAAAATCTCACCAGCTCAATTGTCAATTCGATCGAACGATAAATTAATAAATTCCCCCCTCGTCCCAAAAGATTGTGCGTCGAATTAATCGAAAATTTCGTTCCAAACGGTTGCGAAGTTGAAAAAAAAAAAAACATGTCAAAGAATTACCATCGAGACCAGTTTCGCTCGGTGTGGCATATTGTGGAGAAGTTTCGGACGGAGCTACCTGCAAAAAGTAAAAAAAAAACCATGAATAACAATTCAAACGAAATCAAATGNGCCCAGAAGAAAAGCGATTCTCAGATCCCCGAACGAGAATGTGCAGCACGTGATAAGCCCATAGATAATAAAAATATTTCGTCGTACAAATCGCATTTACAATCGTATGAAAATACAAATTGAACAATTTTTTTTTTTCTTCTGTTTGTGAAACCGGAATTCCAAAAGATTGTTTACTAAATATCAATTTATTCGGCATGAACCATCCAGATTCGTTCAAATGTCCAATAGTTAAAAATAAACGTTGAATTTACAGATTTTATTTGATATAATAACAGTTTCGTGTATTGCTTCAAAGAATGTAACGAAATAAGTCTGAAAATGAGAAGATTCAAGATTTGTGTCGATGCACAGCATTAACCAACAATTTTCCGTATTTCGAACGTGAAATATCGGTTAAAATAACTGTTACTATAGTTCCGGAAGACTGACCTTGTCCTCCCGAGCGAATCCATTTAAGATTCCGTTCGACAGATAAGACTGCACCCCGGACATGTTATCTATGAGAAGAAAAAGAAAGCATAAATAATAGCAATAATTAAATAAATGGTAGTTGAAGAACAATAATTATTTGAAAATGGCGATGACTCGAAAAATAAAAACAGTCACGAATAATGACAGTGTGATATAGCAGAGTTTTGCTGCACTGATGCATTTGTTAACGCGGCAACAAGGATAAGAGAAAAACTTGCAAAGAGCGGAAACCGAGTTTCGCCATTAAATCTAAAAATACTCTTAAAAACGTTTTTTGGATACTTGCAATATTTATCCAGAAATAAATAATGTTTACATTTGTAAATTTTGCGTATGCCTATCCCTCGACGCTTTTGAAATGGTATTTCCTGAAACGGTCCGAACTGACTGAGGCTCGAATAGTATTTGACTCGTACGACAATCGTTCGTCGTCGCGCACAAAGTAAACGCGAGTCAAGTGAAAAAGTGGGAGTAAGACCCACAAGCGGTGACGGTGCAAGCGTAGAGTGGGGACATTACGATAGCGCCAGGCAAGGAATGTAAATATACTGACGGGGGCTAAAATACCAAGATTTAAAATTCGGTTTCACGTAAAACATTGCGACGAAATTCGGTTTCCGGTTTTCGGAATTATACCCCATTGTTTATCATTTATTATTCGATATTTGAATCGATCTTTAGCCTCGAATGGAATGAATCTCGGTTCAAAAATCGAAACGCCAAGATTTTGTTGATGTAAACCATTTGAAATGTTTGCATGAATGAATAAAAATGCGCAGAGTTTGCGCTCGAAAAAAAATGGAAAGCAGTGACGACAGGAGGAAAAAAATGGTGGCAAGATTTGCTTGATTTGACATGCAAATTCGCTTGAAAAACGTGGAAAATGCGATAACAACGTTGGACGATGTTGGGACTGAATGCTGGAGGTCCAAAGGCAGTGTACAAGATGCTTAAAAAGTAATTGTATTGATTGGACTATGAGCTGTGAGGCGTTGCGAGAAACGTGGTATTCCCTGTTTGTCGTCATTAGAGACCTTGAAATTTCTCACTCACTCGTCCGTTCGAGAGGTGCGTGTTTTTCGATGATTAAAGACATTTTTCTTGTTTTTATTTCACGTTACGAGGAAGATACTAAACAAAGATATTAATTATCTTCGACCATTACAGCTCGTTCAAAGCATTAGAAAAAAATAACATGCAGTGTGACGTCTTGCTTTTTATTTTCTTCAAATAAACCGAGTGACTCGTTGACCTCGTACGAAAATTTTTACAACTGTACATTTTTTTATCGTCATTTTCAGTTTTTTTTATCGTGACATTGCAGCACTCTGAGTACCTAATTGAAAAAAATGCGGTTCCAGCTGTAATTTTTCTCATTAAAAAAACGTTATTTTCTTTGCACTTGAAATTTTTGTTATAATTCGACAGGAACTTTGACTTTCGAAGCTCTGTGAAACTCTGATTACAACTTAAAAGTGCCAGCGAACAAAAAGAATTTCGAAAAAGTTTTCAGAATTCGAAGAGTTGATGAAAATTTTATTTTCTTCATAGTTGGTAATATTTATTTTGACTATTTTGGTAAATCGATAGTTGAAAAGAAGAAAAATAACGAATTGAGGAATTTTAAAAATTGAATTATCGAAATGCTCGCGTTTTATTCAACAGCCAAAAACCGAAAATGTTCTGTGAATTTTTCACAACTTTGTGAACGCAATCGACACGTCTATAAAAAAAATTGTCGCTTGCTGACATAAAATCGCCTCATTATTTCGTATCTGTGGGTCACACAGAACAAACGATAAGAATTCTCAATTATTGGACTCTCTTGCCAAGTGATATTTTCCGCGCCAATTTTTGCCCTGGCCACTGGCTTTTTATCGACAAATGATAAGATTATTATTATCAAGAGTCAAATAAATTATGCGCGATCAAGGATTATCACACGAAACGATGATTGATCAAACTCAAAAAATAATACATGACAAAATACTCGCACGTCGATCCACGATTGTCATCAAAATAAATGAACAATTCATCATGGAAAATGACGATTCACTCAATTCTGAATACTTGTTAATTTTTTCAATTAAACTAACACGATCACTTGTCAATCTCGACAGATTGAGACAACTTGGGCTTCCAAATTTCAATGAGCGTAACCGATAGGGAGATGAAAAAAAAAATCAGCGTAAAGTTGACAATTGCACAATTGTAGCGATTCGATTTTTGTCCATAGTGAAAAATAATGAAACTGAATAAATAGCAATTGCTTAATTAGGAATGATAAAAGTTATGCATGAAAAAGTTTACGAACTGGAAAGACGTGGACTCACGTGATCCCGACGTTCGAAGATCAGCTAAGGGTTCAATGGATACGCGTTAGTTGACTGTCTTGATATGATTAATGAAATGATGTTAATCTATGAGAAACGATGATGATTCTCAACGAAATGTCATAATAATAATTTCATAGATTCAGTGATATTAAATATTTCGAAAAAAAAAAAAATATCAATCGCTCGATGCCAATCGAATGAATATGCATCTAGCCGATCGATCATCGCTGTCGCGATTAAACGATTTTTCAATATTTTCATTATAGGTACCTTCCAATCGGTCGAATCGATCAATTTGCGTTTTTATCGCCAACTCACCGATTATTCATCATTCGATTGCAATTTTTAAAAATGTCGTCTTCTATTTTCTCATTAGATTGCCTTCCGATTCAACTTTCTTTCTACAAGTTCATTTTCGTTCGTACTTCGAACCTTTCAAGGTTAAAATTCTTACGAAGATTGCTCCGGGCACGACGAAGGAGAAGGTCACGGATATCGCAACGCGTCTGTCTTTCCTGCTTCTAACACGTACGTAGACTCGTGCGTAATAACGGTTCGAAAAAGAAGAGATTTATTCGGCTTAAATCTGAGATTCGGGAAGACTTGAAAATCTCTATTTTTTCCTCGAACCGAGGCGAACGGATTACCATAAAATGGAATACAATTCGTTTTTTCTTTTCTCAACATTGCGATCTCCAGATCTCGCCGAGTGAGAACAACACGAGCGAGATTTTTCCAGATTTTTGCCTGTTATTTGCTACGCGTTCACAATATTCTCTCAGTTTCGAAACATTTAGAGCTTCGAGCCAAGATTCTCTTGGAAGATGATGGATTTGTTCAGTGGGTCGAGACTCGGACAAAATCTTCGTTTAGGTGTGACAAATCGTGTACAACCGCCACGTGAGCGAAGGGAATAGATGAAAATGTTAAAATTAAATTCACCAGGAAACGAACGCCTCAGGGGACTGGGAAAATCCCAAAAAATAGGCAAATTCCACCAAATTGTGATGGAAAAATATCAGACAATTGAAAAATGATTTATAATTTGTTCGTATTAATCGATTTATCGGAATTTTCGATTAAGGAAATAAAACGACACGTTGATTGTTAACTAAGCACTGTGCTCGAAGGTCAAAACTTCCACTGTCACGAGTTACTCACGATTGATCGGTCAAAGCTCGTTGAAGCAACATTTTTTGAGGTTCAACATTTGTTCCACCACATGCGTAGCCTCGTGACTCGCGATTTGCGACTAATTTTCTGTTGTTCCGGTTTGGCTCTCAGTGTTGCTTTAGAACATTTGTCACAAAAGTTTTCCTCGTTACAAAAACATTTGCTTTTATTTACATAACAAAACTGGGCGAGTTAGTATTGACCCGAAAAACAAAAAACCTTCAGTGCGGTGAAGATCATAAAAATAATCTGGTTTGTGAGGGTTGCTCGATCAAAAAATCCCATCAAATATTATTGCATTCAATTTTCATTAATTTGACGATTATGCTTGATTGTGGGTATCGACGATATTTACGTTGGTCGGTCGAAAATCGAATGAGAACCAAAAACAAATAAATATGAAATTTCTCCTCAAGAGCATGATTTTTCTTTTTCGTTGTAAAGTAGTTTTTCGAAAATTGCCTCTAACTTGAGGTTGAAGTTTATTTCATTATTTCAAGTTTATTTAATCGCATTTTTTCGAAATTGAATTCGCGATGAAATTCCGAAAAAAAATAGTAATAATAACGTGAATTTTAATTGGAGGAAAAATAAGAATTGAACAAACGCGCAATGACAGGGGTCTGAGGGGCACTCCTAGGGTTTCAGGTGCACCCACGACGATGATACAACGATCTAATACGTTCGGCGAGTTATTCGTACGCGTGAAAAAAATAATAAAATTGCATCCCCGCGTATTGAATGGACGCGATTTTTCCGATACACAGAATATTCGTTTTTTTTCTTGGTTCGTTATTTTCCAAGGAGATTTGGCTCTTTACCTTTGTACACCAGAATCACCATTGCAACTGTCTCGGAATCACGTAAAACGAGGTTTTATTCGCGTGTCAACGAGTACACACAACTTCTCGAACTGCAGTCTCGAGCTAGGCCGAGAGAAATCAATAGAGGCCCCTCGCGCGACTACCGCTGCAGCACTAACCCCTTACATATAAACACGCACACGTGCGCAGAGTCCAATATTTTCGTGGCGGCAAAATTAAAGCGAAAAATATGCGGCTCGAACGATGCTGCCGTCTGGAGCCAAGAAAACGAACGAATCCACGATACATTGTCAACACGGTCAACATCTCCACAACTTGCGATATTTCATGCTGCAAACTTTTTCTTAAATCTGTTCAAAAAACATTCCTTGCAATTTTGAACGAAAAATTTTCATGCATTTTCTTCCAAACTCTCAATAACCGCGACTGCGAAAAAATCACTAAACATCAAGAGTTCTCATGGATAAATTTTCTGGATTTATCGGAATACAAATTTAATTGTGAATATTTTCGCCTCGTTCGACCCTCGGAACTGAACGTCGTCAAAATAAAAACAAAATAATTGACATTCTTGGCAAAAAACAAACAGTTTTATTTTGTTATGATGACACGAAGATTCTTCGGTTATTTGTGAGTTTTTCGTTTGGAAACCTCATTAGGTTTTGAGAATAATTATCGTCGAGATCGTCGATGGAATTTTCTGACGTCGTGATACGCCAAGCATGACTTTTTTTTTTTTTTCTTATTCTCATTATTGTGAAAACGCAAATTTCCAAATTGTTTTATTTCGGCGATGAAGCAATTCTTCAAATTCTTCATTACTTTGTGGTATTCGGTGGCAATCGTCTGCGCGCGGTCAAATGTCCGGATAATCGGTGAAACCATGCGACGATAATTTTCTTTGCTGCGGTCAAAGTCATTCGATTCTTAGTAACGTGTACGTCGTGTGTGGATATTTACGTGGAAGAATGGAGCTGTGCGTCAAGTGCAACGACGCGGCTCATTCGCTATATATAGTCCAAGTTGCTTCGTGCGAGCGATAGGACCGATAACGGTGTCAGTGGGACAATTCCAGCCCATGGAAACCGTAAAAAGATTTTAATCTGTTTCCTCCACTCGCATATCGTTAATAGACAAAATAAAAAGAAAAAACAAGATGGACATACAAAATCAGTGCAATCGCGACTTGACGAAAAAGAAATGATGGTTCACACCTTGTCACCATAGATTCCCCATAAACGTTGTGACCACAACGAATCATTGTAAACTTGGCTAAGAAAATGTTAAAAAAAAAAAGGAAGTGACTGTTCGAAAAATTGAAATATTTTTAAAAAAATTGATTTACGAAGCCACAATATTTTTAATAACCGAATCAACTCTCTCGGTTGACAATATTTCGAAGAAAAAGTTTCATTAGTCCTGGAGAAAAATATGACAATTGGGAAAAATAGAGAAAGTTTGCATCTAATCGTTAAAATTCAACTAAAAATCCATTTTTGAGTCTCGAACTATTTAAAAATGTTCAAATCGTAAATGTAATGGATGAAATAGCAAAAGAAAGTTGTTTCGATTTTGACAGATAAAAAGTCATGTGTAAACTAACGAGATTTGAATGAGCTTGATATCTCGAAAGCACTCTGACTAGTGAAATATTTCCAAATTTTGTTTTAACATGACTCTGGAGTTTGCAACGTTGAGATTCAACGTAAATAATTTTGGATAATCATTATTAATTGAATTTTAAAAATCGTGGCAATTGTTCGTGTCGATTGAGTTTTCAGGTCGCAAGAGAGAATCGTTTTATCGTCCAGACCAAATATTAAATAATAATTATGAGCTCTACTGAACAAATAACAGAATTTCGTTGCATTCCAACGATGCAAACTTCAACATCATGTTTTAACGACGCAGTAGATTTTTCTTGAGTCCACGCGGAAATCCAATGATTCGATACGTCAGGCATCAAGGCAAAGAGGAATCACCAGTTTCTGGGGTGAAAACTCGAAAATTCTTTCCTTGGCGATTATTTTTCCAACTTTTCATTATCGACGAGACGAAGGTCAAGAAAAACAGAGGAAAATTATTTTTCCTTTTAGCCGAGTTGGGATCGTGCCGCGTGCGATTATATCGACGCGGACGTCGTCTGCACTTTGAACGAAAGAGCTGATGTTTCTTCTAGCGAATCAGAAGGGAAAAAATGGGAGATAAACGCCGAACAGATTATACACGTTCGATGAATAATATTCTTTCAACTCGGAGAGTATTATGGGTCACGCTTGCGAGGTTAGTTGACATTTTTCCTCCTTCCTATTCAACATTTTTTTCCCGTAGCGGAAATATTTATAGCGGAAAAGTTTCCGATTGCGTCGATTGATCGAGGCTCGAGGATCCGGAACAAGGATTGTCAAATTTTGACGAATTTTATTTTTTCCCACTCTCCAAGGAACTCAATTTCATTAAAAAAAAATAAAAAAAAACAACAACAAATTTCATTTTGCTCGTGAAATAGTTGTCAAGAGAAAATTTCACTTTCCCCCACCATCATCATTATTTCATGAACGAAAAAATAAGAAGAAACGAAAAACTTGGACTCATTTTTCGAAAAAGTAACGCGACTGACCTCCATTTTTCAAATACCATTCAATGAGAGGAAAATGCAATTATGTGTCAAGAAGAAAATCGTTTTCGCGATAACGAGGAAACTTGGAGTAAAAATGTTCGTATTATTATCCAACACGTTCTTGTTTATCTCCATAATAAAAAAAGATGAAGAATTGTTATTAAGAATGTAGCAAGATCGTCTCATTTCCGTGAAGCTACGATTCAAAGTTCGTCATCCCAAGAGGCTCGTGCATGAGCAAACATACGATCGTATGTTTTCACTTGTGTATACATCCAGCCTCGTACCCATCGATGACGATCTTGGTTGGCACGTTTTTCGTATATAATAATAAATATTCGAAAATTCCAATTTTCTAAAGAAAATGCTGTTTCATTATTTTTCTCGTTACACCAAAGCAACGAAATTGGGACGTGAGTTTTATTCTCGTTGGATAGTCGGCATCGAAGAAATTGTTGAAAATTTTGACAACAACGATCATCGAGCAACAGCAATGCATCGAAGAAAAAAAGGCTCTCGTTGAGCGCCAAGTAAAAGGTGTTGATGCCTGGGTTGTCGCGTGTTTCCCTGCTGATCACGTGACAAATATCGAGCCATTGAGCATGACAGCAGGATTAGACGTACGTACGATTCGTAGTGACAAGAAAACATCGTATCGGTTGATAGCGAAAAGAAACCAATATGGAGAACAAACCGACGTGACAGCAGAGCCAGAAAACGGTCACGAAACCGCACGGAAACGTAAACGACGTTTCGCTAAAAATGTGTAACACACTTGGTCACGAACGAAGAAATAGGTATATATTGCGACTAAAGAGGACGTTTCAACCGACGCACATGTTGCATCGAATTTTCTAGCTCAGGGGCGATAAAGGTTAGCTGTGTCAATGTTGACATTTTTTTATTGTTTTCGCAATGAATCTTTATCCCTGAACATCGATGTTTCGATGTTGCGATTAACCCTCGGAATGTACGAAAGCCCGGAGACCCTCCAAAAGTTTCAAAATTCTGCTTACGTTCAAAAATATTTCATTTTTTGTCGAAAATATTCGAGTTGGAACGCGGAAAAGTGTTCACTCACTATCTACATGTTTTGTAGCTCAGTTCACTAAAGTTTGTTTAGGGATTTTCGATTAAGCATGACAAACGCGTGTGCGGAGAACGCAATAAATATCGTGGAAGAAAATTTCTACACGAATACGCGATAAATACAAACTTTCGTGCATTCCAGATTTTTAATTTCGACTCGTATACGTAGGATTCGAGATATTTATCAACAGACAATAAATCGATCATTTTCGTGTTTTTCGTACTTGGTAAGTAAGCTTTTCCAAACAGTAGGCACTTTTCATTACGATCAAGTCCACGTAGTCATGAGAGTTCCCGTGGATTTTAACGGAAGTTGTTGAATTTATGAGTGACGTGAATCGGTGACTAGTAAATTCTCTCCATGTCAATAACTTGGTGTGCCAATCGTTTAGAAACGAAAAAATCGACGATTTTATAAAGACCGAAAAGAAATGTGGCAAAAAATGGAAATTTCTTGATAATGAGAAAAATTTGAGCATTCAAAAGGATTTTTCGTCGTGTGTGGACAGAGTGCTACGGTGCCTTGTGTTTATAATCCACGCACAATAACTCTACGACCTTTCGATACGATGATAAGTCGAATTTTCTGTATCACTGTATTTTCTGTAAGAATAGTACCGTGTTCCGTCACCAGAGGAAAACAAGCGAATCGAAAAACGTGAGATAGAGAGCAAAGATTTTGAGATTAAATATTTTGATAAGTACCTGCTAGAAATGGGAGAATTTGCTGCAAGTAGAAACAAGCGACGAGCTCGTATTATAATATCTCGGAAGAAACAAACACTCTGTGAAGAAAATCCTGCACGAACGATGGTTGAGTACGAAAATAAATTCGAGTACAGTGCGCGGCCTCGATTAATTTTTAGGAGTCTTGTACGTACGGCGAAAAACCGTTATTATTCAACGGGATATGACTCGAGAACGATGTACAATTGTATATTTTCTTTATTTTTCTATGACGAATGCACGGTATTTAAAACGCGAAACATTCCCGATTTTGTTTTCAACGTTTTCGGTACTTTGAAGAAAAAAAAAAGTTTACACGTAACGCGAATTGAGTTGCAATAATAATTATGAAGGGATCGCGAGCGACGCGTTGTGCTAATCGTAATTCGGGAGCGCGCGCTTCACTCACGTCCGCTATGGACAAACGCTATTTTGTCACTGATCTGTAACCGTAAGAGCGTACCACGCGTTTAACACTTTGTCTGTCCTTGTTTTTATTCTTCTTTCTCTGTCTTATAACCGCCGGCTCGAAATCACGCCACCCGGTCTTCTCGTTGATCTTGCCGTTTATTGGCTACGCCGGCCGGTCAAACTCTCCAACTCTTTTCCCCCACTCCCTGTCGACTCACCCCACTCTTGTACCACGTGGACTCGCGGGCGTTCGCCGTGTAGTGGGTTCATCGCGCGCGACTCACGAGCAAAGCCAGTGGCTACCTTGGCTCGGCGGGCTCGGCTCACTTCGCTGCATTAGTCACTGCAGCAATCTCTTTTTTTCCTCGAGACGGAGCTCGCATACAGTTCCTCCGTGCTTCTCGGAGTAAATTTGCGCTTCTAATTTTCCGTCGATCCCTGATCGATAAATATATGTATGAGGAAATATTTAGAAACACGCATTGCGACACGAGTTGTTATTCCACACGAGGAAAACTCTGGGAATAATACTTTTTGTTTCAATTATGATTTTGCGGCGCTCGGTAGTTTGGCACACTTTCTCAGAGATTGCTTTTGACCCCAGCTACCAGGGCGCCGTTTTATTTGTAGTGTTTATCGTGTTTGGGCTCCCGCGATGCATGAGGAGATTGGGGAAAAACAGGGATTGCAGGGAAACTGTCGTATTGCTGTAAATTGTGACCGTCTTCGCCGCAATTTATTACTTCGCGTTGACTGCGTACATAATTTTGTAAAATTTATGCGAAAAACGAAATTTTGTTGATAAGAAACTCTTTTGGACAAGCAACGCGTTCTAACTAGACAAATACAAATCCCGCGTGCTTTGAAAATAAAAAATGGATTTCACTGGCCGGTACCGAGCTGGCGTTCGCTTAGAGGAAGAAAATTCATTTTTTAATATTTTCGGCACAGCTCGGCCGCAAATCGAAATCGTCAATCCCTGAATTAGTTTGTGACAAAGTTTCTCTTTCTGTATCTCAGAAATGCAGGAATAAAATGCAATTGTTGAAAAAAAAAATGCTGCGCGCATGCGTCGTGATCAAGACGCGGCGAGTAAGCGCACTGCAATGGGGTTACGTGTCATCTGGCATCTCGGGAAGGTTATGGAGCTATGAGTAACTAGAAAAATCGATTAAAAAAAACACGAGTCTAAATTTCCAAGTGCTCTTTGGCTGTTATCTCCAAAGTTTTGAAAACCATCGCGACAAAAGTTAAAAGTTCGTAAAAGACAATGCCAGGAATTCCGATGGATGAGAGCAACGGTGGGCTAGCGAAATTGCAAACGGATAATACTGGAAATATTCGTAACGAGGTAGAGGAACATGAGGACCAACGACGGGAGAGGCCCGAGCCGGAAGCGCGGGAACTTACGGTAACGGACAGACTGAACAAAAGATTGCTCGAGTCGCTGTTGCAACGAATGAATAAATCGTCCGGTGAATTCGACAAGTTTATGGAGCGTGAAGAGGACGAAGAAGATCCCGAAGGCGAGAGCAGTGAATTTTAAAAGTCCAAAAACATCGATCAAACGCGAAGGTTCATCGAATTTCGAATATTTGGAGGTTATGTGACTGGTACTGAGAAAGTAGAAAATCGAAGCAATGTAGCAGCATCAAGTGACAAGAATAAAAAAAAGCGAAGCTCGGAAATTCCTGCAAAACTCGTAGTATTTCCTCGCCAACCATTCGATTCGCTGCGCTGAAGCAGAATTCCATCTTTCAAACCGCGATGGAACTTTCCGACGACGAGCACGACCGGGTCCTGAATAATTTCGATTCCGACGACGACGGGGGAGATCGTGCCGACGAAGCTGAGGAAGAACCAGCCAACGAAAAAAACGACGATCCGGACTATGAAGAGACAAAAAGACGAATCGATCCTTCGACGTCGCGGAAGAGGGTCGTTAGGAATCCGGTGCCCAAGTTGGACGCGGAACGACTTCAAGGACCCAAAGGTATTCAAACGCTCGAAAAATCATTCGAAGGTTTCAAGTTTCGCGGCAAAGGCCACGAGAAGAGTGATTTGAACACCGTCATGAAAAGATTAGAATATTGGGCCCACAGACTCTTTCCGAAATATGGGTTCGACGATTTTATCGAGAAAATGGAAACTCTTGGCAACAAAAAAAACATCCAAGTATTAGTCAAGAAATACAGGCTCGGTATGCTCGAAACGATTGAGAGTCGAGACACGGCCAACGGTGAGGAAGTCGACAGAGTAGAAAGAGAAGAAGACGTCGACGCCAGACCCATTGACGAGTTTGATCAATTAATTGCGGAGCAGATAGAGAAACAGCGAGAGCCAGTTGTTCAATCTCAAACCGTACCAACGCCATCTCAAGGAAACGTCCTTGGCTCCGCCAGTTCCGTCAAGCCGTCCGAACTTAGCGACGAAATAAAGGCGCGAATCGAAGCGAACAGAAAACTGGCTTTCGAGAGAAAAATGGCACGGCTCAAGCGACTGGAGGAAGAGAAAGAAAAAGAGAAATTGGAAGAGGCACGTAAAAGCTCTCAAATGGCTAAAATTCAAGCACAAATTCGACAGCAGGTCCCGCCGCAAGACAACGTCATCCCAGAGTTATTGAACGAGATGCCGACAACTACTGAGAGCCTAGCCGAGAGTTTATCATCGAACGACGAAATTTCAGCCGATAAAGAAAATCCAAAGACCCAGGATATGGAAAAGCCGAAACGGCCAAAGTTCGACGATTCTCCTAGTCGTTCCGACCCGCGTACCCCAACATCTATGGCCACGGAAAGAATCAAGCCGTTCGAATTGAAGTCCATCACTTTTGACCGATCTGATAAAGCGGCGAGTGTGCCATTAGGTTCAGAGGCACGTTTGATGGAAAAAACATCCGACGGAATTCAGAACCAATCGGACGATAGTTTACCAGAGCTAGTGGACATTATGGAGGTTTCTGTGGCAACAGAGACTCCCGAGTCCCCGAACAAGTCCCGAGGGAACGATGCGACAAGAGAGAAACAAAACAGGAGAGAGATTGCAAAGGAACCGGAGAAGATGCTGACGGAGGAAGAATTATTAAGAGGGATTGACGGTGCCATGGAAGAAATCATTAAAAACGGGAGCATCGTGTTGTGAAGAGCCGAGAAGAACAATCAATGAAAACTCGAGAAGAAACTAAAGAATCACACAACATTGATTTGTTCAACATGAAACCGTTCACGGGGCCAAGAAACTTTGTGCTCGAAATTCCAAACGGAATTGAAGGACTATCGAAAAATACCATCAAACATTTGCTTCGTTGTAGAAATAAAAATTGTTATTAGCTCCTGCATTCGTTATATTTATGAAAAAAAACGTATTTTCTCGTCGAAAGGGTTATGCGATGGGAAACTTTAAAACTGATTCACAAAAGTGGAAAATTTTATACGAAACTTCTTTTTAATGATAAATAAATGACCATTTTTCACATTTCAGCGTTTATGTTTTGCGTTTTTGTGTGCTTATGTACAGTACATTGTTGCCTCTGATGAAAGCATCTCCGTATTTGTCCTTCAGCTGGCCATTGACGTATTCTTCGGTCTGCTCCAGCGCTATGTTCATGTAACCGTCCAGACACGCTAAAACCCCTGGAAAAATTGTTCATTCGTATTATATCGTGAAAATGTTGAAAATCAATGATTCAGGCAGTTGGTTTTCCATGCTCAGCTTGAAAAGTTGACTTATACAAGATCCGCGATCATTTACGAGAGCTCGGTTGTCGGTCGATAATTCTAAACGTCAGAAAAATGCTCTGACGCAATTTTTAGGTTAAGCATGTAAGATTTACGAACCTCTGTAATCGACGCCGCTGTTGAGCTTGACAACGACAGGTCTGCCATGAATTTGTGCAATAAATTGCGACAATGCTTCTTTACGACTCATCTAAATACCGGGGGATGATTAGATAAGTTTATCGTCAGTTTAATATAAGCAACGACCGGTGTCTGTATTTATAGGTTACTTTAATCTCGTCGTACGTATCGGTACAACATAAATTTGTAAACCAAATTTCTAAGGAATCGCAGAAAAATAATAACTTTGTTGGAAAATCTTATAAAATCGGAAAACGAACCTTCGGAACGGTTGCTTTTCTCTTTTTGTTTGTTCGAAAACACAATTGCCTGCAACAGTCACAACTTGTTTGCGGTTCGAGTGGACAGTAGCGCCACGGCGCGCAAACGTCGAGGCCAATAAGCCAAAACACTTGTCGGGTTTCGAGAATCATGTGATCTCGGCAGTTCAGTCGTCAAAACAATAATAAGCATTTTTCCTTGGCCGATTTTTTTTTTTTTGATAATCTAAAAATGGGCAAACGTGCTTGTGGCCTTGTTATATTTCGTCGTATTCAGGGACATGTTGAATATTTGTTAATGCAAACGTCTTATGGGAGTCATCATTGGACACCACCAAAAGGTTGGCAGAAATATTCATGTTGAGTTTTTCGCATTTTATTATTAATATCGATCTGTAAATAACAAAATTCAGCGTCGATTCCAAAGAAAAGTAATATTTTTAATGACGTCGATATCAGCAGTGTGTGTCGCGGTAATCTTTCTAATCATTTACGAATCTAACCTCGAAAATCAAAAATAATAATCGCCCGACTCTTGCACAAAAAAGTTTTCATTTTCTATTGTTTGCGCGAACGGAAGAACTTTATTTCATTAAAATTGGCACTGAAAATTACACCGAATGAAAAATCTTGTCAGGGCACGTCGATCCCGGTGAATCGGACATGGTAACGGCGCTTCGTGAAACCGAGGAAGAAGCAGGATTCGTGAAAGATGATTTGCGAATATTTGAAGACGCTAAACAAGAGCTAGTCTACAATGTCAATGGAAAATCGAAAACTGTTATTTATTGGCTTGCCGAGCTCATTAAAAAAGATAAAAATGCCAGGTTGTCCAAGGAACATCAAGACTTCAAGTGGCTGGGCATTGAGGATGCTTGCAAAATCTCTGGATACGAAGAGATGAGACGAGCATTACGATATTTCGACCAATACATTGCATCGAAAAATTTGTAATAATTGTTACCCCTTCACCCGTTATTTTCTCATTCCAGATCTTTTTCTTGTTGAAAAAATGTTCCTTTCCCTCAAACTGCCCATTGCAGCCATATTTTTGCAACAATTTTTTTTTTTTCATCGATACATTTTTTGAAATCCCCATTTTAATCAGGCACACTGATTCGTCAACAATTCTCGTTCTGATTGAATACGTCTTTGGGAATGTAATTGACGAAATAAAAAAAACGGTTTTGTTATTTTCCTAAAATACCAATTTCTTGGTAATTTTCAACGAAACAGCAACACTCTGAATGTCAGAGGGTCAACAGATTGTTTGATGAAAACGAAATTTTGTCTCGGAACGAATGAAATAAAAAAATTAAATAATCATGCAATTGTCTACTGTTATTGACCGAAACGAACCCAACGTCGTCGTGAAAGGTGAAAGTCAACCGATTAATTGAAAAAGAAAAAAAAAAACAAAGAAAAGTTCGTAAAATTTAAAGTTCATTTGAATCGTTACAAAACTCTAGTCTCTTTGTTGCGTGTAGATGTCACTAGAAGGCGTGTGCAGTGCTGCCCCGAGCGGATGTTTTTCGGAAGTACGAGTAAGAATTGGTGCAGAGCGCATGCGCAGGAATGGAGACTGACGCAGAGCTGTAGGTACGTCAGCTGTTTTGTCCGTGGTCCATATAGACATCGAGCGTTGGTGTTTGTTGATGGTCGTCGTGAGGATTGCTGCGCGTCTGTGCTTCAGGCCCCTCTCTCTTTCTGCTCGGTTTCGTCGCGTTTCCTTTGTTTCTGATATCGTAGTGCTCGGATTGAAAAAATAATAAGAAAAAAGTGTGGAAAGGATTAAATTGAGAAGCGTGAAAAGGTTTTAGTCAACGAAACGGTGTGCAACGATTTATTGAGAATTTCCAAGAGTCCGAGGGCACCATTGAAATATACATATATATTGAATACACACGTACAGCTTGTCGTTTCACGAGAGAACGCTTTTTGCTCGTGTAACGTGTGCGTTGCTGTCGCGAGCTTGCTAGTGACACAGCGAGAGCGAGGAAGACGGATATTCCGAGTGTATCGAAAGAGAAGAAAGAGACAGAAGTCAGAAGCGTGAGAGAGAGAGAGAGGGAGAGAGAGAGAGAGAGAGAGAGAGAGAGAGAGAAAGAGAGAAGGGAAAAAAGGTCGGGAACGCAGAGAGACCCGTTGTGTCGTGAGGTGATCGTGTGAATAGGCGTCCGATTCTGTGTTTTCCCATCCGTCGATCCGTTATTTTTCGTTAATTATCATTTTATACTACGCACGCACAATTTCAGTGTGGAGAACGCAAACATCGCGATATTGCGTCGGAAAATACGCAAATAATATCTTCGTCTCTACGACCGAATTCGCGTTTTTTTTTTTCCAGTGTTGGTTTGTGTTTCTGTGACATTTCTGTGTGCCGTTCGGAAATTCGTGAGCGAAATAAAAAAAAGTTACGTTTCCAGTCGCAAACCATGGCACAACCAACGAGCAGCGCTCTCAGGGCTCTCGCCCTCGAATACAAGAGTCTACAGGAAGAACCCGTCGAAGGCTTTCGCGTTAAACTCGTCAACGAGGACAACATGTTTGAGTGGGAAGTCGCAATCTTTGGGCCTCCCGATACTCTTTATCAGGGAGGATATTTCAAGGTTAGTTTCTTCTTACTAACCCTTTTCTTCTTGTTCTCTCTCGCTCTCTCTCTCGTATCCAGTTTTGTAAATATCCTTGCACGCTCTTCATTATTTTACCAAAAATAACTCTCCCCTCCTCTTTTCTTTACGTTTGTTCATCCATGCATACGCATGCAGTTTTTAACCTTTTTGTTCCGCGATCTCTGTATTCCCGAGAGGATCGATTCGTGTGCACGATTATTTTCATTCCTACGAATCAAAAGGACTCGCACAGTTTCAGCGGGAACTCGCGCCAATGGATTGGCTTCTTCATTATTTATGTGACCTTGTTGTTATCATTTTGTTTTCTATTCCCATGATTCTCGCTCTCGTATTTCGTTCGCCCCGGAAATAACGAAGAATATGAAAATATTTTTATTAAAAAATTCTATTTTATTTTGTTCTTTCGAAATTTTGTTTCAACTTTTCTGCTCAAACGCGTGTTCGTGTGCAAATTTGATAAATTATTCGCCGCCAGAAAAATAAGTTTTCGAGAATTCACGAAATTTCAGGAAAATCACAGTCGCGTTATGATTTCTGGGATTCGTTCGTTTTGTGTTTATTTTCTTCGAGTTATCGAACAACACTTTCCATCATGAATAAGTGAAACTTTCAGGCCTCGGACTTGAACTAGCGCTCAAGCACAACGGGTGTTTATATATTTACGAAAATAAATATGTTACGCGCTAAGCGTTCGTGGCGAGTTTTCCAACTATCGTCTCGAAAGACTCGTGTCACCCATTGTCAAACATTCTCTCCTTGGCCGATTGACAAAGAAAAATAATCTTGCGAGACGTTGCCCAGTTTCGAAAATCTCAGGGAAATCACATCGACTTCCTTTTTTTTCTAGCCTTGTTCTCCTGTTTGGCATTGTTGGCTGTTTCGAGGTCAGCTGATCTCGGAAGGCAACGTGTTTCGACTTTCCTCATTCTCGGAATAGCCAATTCTTATTATTTTATTTATTTCGAAGACGCAAATTGAGGAATTTCATTATCGCGCTTGAGCCACTCAACAAAAGAGAATTATTCATTGAGCAACGAGAATTACTGTAAATTATCGATAACTGAAGTAATTGTAATATTCCTTCGCTGGGAAAACTGTCAGCTCAAAAAAAAACACAAATAACGTTAATTTCGCGATGTAAAAAACTGAAAATATCTTTTACGGAGTCGATACATATTTTTAGATTATTTCTCGCTGCTTTCAACAACTCGACGCGGCGCAAAAAATCATAAAACGTTTCTCGACAGCGTTGAACGCAAATTTGAATATACAAAGTCTCGTTAGACTACGAGCAACGAATCAATAGTCGCAATAATATTATCTCGTTTCACGCCAACTTCAATTAACTCAAAATTCAATAAAACGTTTTGATTGATCGCTCTGATTAAATTCGTGACTAAAATATTCGAATTTCCTGAATGCCTCTTTTTTCTCGTCGCCCAAATTTTTGAGTTTTATTTTCCCGTGTATTTTCGAAAAAGTACCAAACTTTCGACAAATTTCTCGATTTTTTCCATTAAAATATGAAAGTTCGGAAAACCAGACCCCGTCCGTATCCCATGGGTCAAAAAATGGAACACGAAAATCGTATTTTTTCCCACGTGATGCAATGCATCGTAACGAGTTTTCATCACTGAAAATTTTCTACAGACGAGTGTCCGGTGGCGTATAGAGTGATGAGTTACTGGCTCTATAAAGCAAAAGTTCTAAAAGTAGTTTATTCCACCCACCAGAGCCAACAGATGCAGAGTTATAAACGGTGTATTAATTTGACGTCACAACGAGACCTCCGCCGAGGCTAGACACTTCGATATACATTTGCATGTCAGTAAATGTTGCTCGTTCTTAAATTTACAAAAAAAAATCGAGTACAAAAGTTTACGTTTAGAAAAAAATAAAAAAACACGCAGTATTTTTTATTTATTTATTTTATTCGAACCAGACATGGCACCTTGCGAAAAATTCCGTATATACTCGACGCGCACAACGAAAACGTAATTTTTTTATAATACTGAATTTTGCGTCGTTGGGATAAAACGAAAAATTAATTTTTCATTAATTGTTTTGATAATTAATCGACTTGCGATTACTGTATGGAATTTGACGCTCTGCTTTTTAAAAAAATGAGTTTTTGTTGCATCTCAACGACGTCAACTTCAACGTCGTATTTTTTTTTGGAAAATGTCGATATTTCGTTGCATTTGGTTGAGTGAATATTTTTGAATGATAATAAAATTATTCTTCAACTTTTGTCAGTTCCTTTCGAGACCGGCAGCAAGATATCGCGAAAACATGAGGAAGAATTTCTTTATTGTGTCGAAAAACAGTTTGGTTGCTTGTACTCAACAAAATATCGAGCGTTTTGGACAAGGTTAGGTTTTCAGTGTATTCTCTAAGTATATTCATACGTATGCAAAGTGACACGAACTCTGGATGCATTTTGATGACAATCAGCATGAATTTCATGCGCGATATGTGTCGCCGATGCAAATTGTTATATTTTCCCTCGATCTTTGCACTTTTGCGATGTTAGAGTTTTCGTCGTTGGCGTCCAATTTTTTTTTCAGTTTTTTTTTTCCATCACAGAGTTTAAAATCGATACGTACGTTTCGGGGGGTTGAAAAATGTTGGTGAGAGTCGAATGAGCTCGAGCTTTTCCAATAAAATTTGCTATTCACTGCGAGCAGCTGACGGACTCGAAAAAAAACATTTAATGACGAAAAAAAAATTAGTCAATGTTTCGTAAACGTCGATGCATTCGTTTTGTCACGATATTGTGTCATTAGATCACTTGGCTCGATGATTAAGAAGTCTCTATCAACGCTGAGAACAAGAGGAGCAGCGTATCGCGTAGAGGAAAAAATAAAGAAGAAAAAAGAAAACAGATGGAAGTTCGTAAGCATATCGACCCACGTGGTGGGCGCACATGAGTCTAGTGGACATTTAAACGCTATTTTTATCGCGAACGTTTCGTGTCGTATCGAAAGTATACGAACGAGTGGGACAAAGACGAGGGAACGAGAAGAAGAGAGAGATGAGAAATGCGCGATGTCGGGGCCATCGATGATAAATTGTGTGTTGCCGAGAATGCACGAAGGCGCTCGCCGAGCACGAGCAACACATCGCCGCCGCGCTTTCTAAACCACTCTCCTGTTCGCCTGCGCTCCGCGCCGCGGTGACTCTCGCTTTTTTCTCCCTTTATTTTATTCCATATTGCTCGTTTATTTTTATTGTATTTATTGCCACGAGACTCGGAGGCGAAACCTGCAACACGTACTTACGTAATTTGTTAAATTTCGTGCATGCAACGTAACCGGATTAGTAAAATGGCGATCGTCACGTGGTAATCCAATCGGTTCGATGTTTCTGATCCTTTCAATTCTGTTCGAGTAGAACGCCACGCTTGTTTTTATTTTTTCAACGCTACGGACCATCAGTCGATAGTAACGAAGAATTTTTCAGTCGGTTTCTCGATCACATCACAATGTTCATGTAACTTTATCATTTTTTCAAATTGCTGAATCAGTCGATTGGAAATTCAATTTCAAATCAAAACCTTAATCTTAAGATTTCACAAATCATGGGATTTTTTTCATTGTTTTGAAATTTTAATTGTTCTCATTCATTTATAATGTTTGAAGAATTAATTAAGATTGTGGTTGGTGTAAATTTATCATTTCGATCGAATCGTGAAGACTTTGGGAACGCATCAAAGGTTTAAAATCATAAAGGCTGTAATTTCTTTCCCTCTTGCTCTCTCTATGACTCTGAGTCTCTCCCTTTCTCTCGTTGGATCATCGTAACTCTGAGAGCAAGATCGTTCCTCGAGATCGAAACTGTGTTGAGCTCAACGCGGCAGTGAACGCGCTCAGACGACCCCCCCTGGTACATCGTGAAATCTTCCCACAGACTTACAGAATGCTGAAACCATAGCCTGAATTTCTCTGCAGGCGAGAGAGCAGGAGAGAGAGAGACGTGGGTGCATTTCGACGCCCGCACTATTCAGAATTTCGATCCTTGCTCTCGCGCGCTCTCATTGCCTCTCACTTGCCCTATTCTTGTCCAGATTCTAGCACAGATAGCGCGCTATGCCAGATCCACCGCAACCTCGATTCCAACCACCATCTCACAGACTCCCGAAAGGGACAATTTATTTATTTTTATTTTCATCTAAATCCCGCGTCATCAATTATTGTCGACGTTTGAAATCCGCTATCGATTCTTTCGTCATCTTGCCAAAGCTCGCGAATAACAAGCAGAAAAAATTTCATAAATTATATTTTTTTACCCGAGATTAACGCAAAAACGTGCAGGAATTTATGATACTGAAGTTTGCATCGTTGCAATGCAACGAAAAATCTCTTTTTATTTATTATTTTGATAAATAATTGACTCGTTCCAATTTTTCTAGTAAATTCACTTTTCGAATGGCGAAAAAGACTTTCTCGTTATTGTTGACAAACACTGTATGAAAATTTGGTGCGATGCTACAAAAAATAATGAGTTTTCGTTGCATTTCATCGTTGCAAACTTCAACATCATGGGAATTTTTCTTTCATTTTTTTTTCTTCAAGTCTCACTCACTATAGCAGCGATGTGAGTGTGCATGCGCACAATGCGACGAGTTTATACTCTTTCTATCCTACAACGTAAAATATAAATTTACACGCCGCAGATCGAATATTGCGCGAAACTATTCCGGGGACTGATTCACTCATCGTGAATAACGAGTTCACGATCTGGAACAAGCCTTAACAATGTCTCTCCAAACTCGGAAAAATTCGGGGGGATTCTTGGGTTCGTTATGACGAGACTATATCAGAAAGTTATCATTTTGTCGGTTGGGAGAATGAAAAATATTACACGCCACTGATAACGTCGTTTCATCAAATTTTAGTAAAAAAAGAGGAAGAAAATGAATGGATGAGCATCAACATATTGAAAAAGCTTGTAAGATTTTTTTTTAAAGCTTCGAATTTTGTTAAATAAATTTAACATGTTTAATATCGTCGGGTATGGAATTTATTGGAATCCTGGGCACGATGCCTGGTTTTTGATGCATTTGTAAATTACACTGATGAAATTCAACTTCTTGACGAGCTTGCAAACTTTATATGTATATATCAATCGAAGGAATAAAAAGTAGAGAAAAAAACATTTTTAAGAATTGACACTAATTCATGAGTGGTATGAATTATTCTGGTTGTCGTTATGCATAACTGAGACATGCCCAAAATAGAGATGGTTAACACTTGTATACACAAATATATTTATATGATTTTTTACTCACGTTGACACTGTACGATAAACTCGAATCAATAACGCTTACGTGCCACGTGCCACCTTGTGCATTATTAAAGTCTACCCAACGTACACTCGATGTCTGGTAACTTTGACAGCCTCTTACCGAATAATTCGTCGCTACTTTTCGCTCCATTCGATATTTTTGTCAAGCGCTGTCGAATCCTTACTCGCTTGGACTGGAAAAAAGTTTTGTATCGATGAACGAGGCTCTAATTATTACTCAACACCTTCAAAGTTGTCTCAAGCTCCGTACGAACTCGGAGAATGATAGAGAAGAGCCTGAAAATAAAGACGGGAAAGAATTCTAGTCACGTAGTTGAGAGAGTCATGGATTAAATTCGCCAACTCGTCTTCAACCTACTCAGACTGTAGCCTACATATACGCGGTGTCTGCAAAGTGGAGCATAAAACTTTTGTTGAAAAATGGGAAGATACCGCCATTTCGAAAAGAAAAGTCCTTACGCATTTTTTTCTCCGATGCACCGTTCACGAAATATCGAAGAAATCGTCTTAGCCCCGCCCACTTCTCTTCTGCGGCGCGCTGGATTGGCTGCTCTGAATTATGGGATATCTGGGCTACGGCGCATCGGAGCGAAAAATGCTCAAGGACTTTTCGCTTCGGAATTCCGTCACCCAACTATGCGTCACCCTTTTATCGCGATATTTGGACCCCAGGGTAGTTTTCGTATAGGATACGACTTTGTGGACCCTCCTCAGCGAATCGCGCTTCAAGGACGATATTCGGAGGCCACGCCGTCGTGGTACGAGCAACTGCAGCGATTCTACGCAACGCACATGTATATACGATCACATCGTACGACGTCTATAAGTTCTGGCACAAAATGTAGGTTAATTCTGGTGGGTATCCCGAAGGATTCTCCGGGATTATTCGGGCCATGATCCCGATAAATATATCCCAACGCGTCTTCTCTTATAGACATTGCGATTTTTCAACTCCGCAAAAACTTATTGGTCAATAAAATTCTCTTTTTTTTTTTAACAATCTCTCGTTCTACGTCTCATGAATAATGAATTTCTCATTCAAATTTTTACAAATATTGGCAAAATTGTTATTTGTTGAAGAACGAAAAATTCCCTTCTTGGCATATCGAAAAATCTCTCGAAATATTTGACTCTGAGTAAAAAAGATGGATACAGTTCCCATTCGAAACGTTTCTGTTTATGACTGCATTGCAGGAACAACTGGATATTTTTTGTTCATCACTTTATCCTGAAATGTCAGTTTTGGCATCGATTTTTACGAAGCGCTATGACGGAAGTGGCGATGCAGCAATCGGGGCTTTCCATGCCCTACGTAGCGTATAGATCGATTGTGCTTTGTCTCGTACAAAGCTTTGTCCTTTTAAAAATACGCTTCTTGATTCTTCTTCGCTTGTTGTTTGATAATTCTAGCTTTTGCTTTTCTCTTCAGCATTTACAAAGTTGGTGCAAGCCTATATTTAGAACAAAAATGTCCGAGTGGATGCGGAGGTTTCTTGCGATGAGACAGCAAAAAACAACTTTAGTCACTTGACCCGACAGCCGTTCGCATTATCAGACTTTTTCACAGTCCTACCAGAACGATGTCCACTCGAAAAACTCGTTTCATTCGAAATAACAATTGACATTTTGTCTTTCTATCCAATTTTTTTCATTAGTACAGCAATCACGTCTATACATTTTTTCTTTTCATGCATCAACTTTAAAATTTGTCTCTGGCGATTCGTGGCGTTTATCGTTCCATTTCCGGTTTCAATCGAACGAAATTATTTACGAGCTTCGATCGCCGCAGCTGATTCGTTAATTTTAATTTGAATAAATCGATAATTCAAAATTTATTATTCTTTCCTGTAAAGAAACAGCGTCTCGTTGGAATTACGAGCTTTGACGTAATGTCTTCACGGAAAAAAAAATTTTGTCGATTGGAACAAATATATTCAGTTGATNTTGATAAAACATAGACATCTTTTTGAACGTATCCGACCGTACCATTTTGTCAATTCAAAGCATTTTTTTTTTAATCCAACAATTTTTTTTTTTCCGTGTTGAGAAAATATATGCAAATCTCATGAAAATTTTCACGTCAGATTTGAAGAAAATCAACATTTTTGAGTGCTAATTGATTTTATTTATTGCTCTGATGGTTTCTGGGTATCGATGTTTTATTTTTCAATATTTTCTATTACAGGCACACATGAAGTTTCCACCGGATTATCCGTACAGTCCACCGAGCATCCGCTTTATGACAAAAGTCTGGCACCCGAACGTATACGAGGTGAGTGAACACGAGAATTATCGATTTTTTCCCTCGCAAAACAACCCCGCTCTCTGCTCCTTCTCTCTCTCTCTGCTCTCGCGTAACTGTCGGTTCGGGTATGACTTTTTTCTTCCCTCTATCAATCGCCCCCGCCGCGAGGAATTAGGGTCTCGTCGGAATGAAAATGTGTATGAATTCATACAAAAAAATATTGATTCTTACTGCGCAACGAAATGAAATAATTTGAAGAAATTCGAAAAAAAATGGATTTCATTTTTATTTTAATTTTATTTCAATCCGCTTTTTATTATTTTTAAAAATTCTAAATCAAATTGAAAAATTGTAAAAGTAACTTGCGCAACCTTCGAGTGTTTCGCTCCGACCCCTTCCCCTCCTACATCATTTGTTTTTTATTATACACCAACTTTCTAACAACTATGCCCGCGGGAGAAAAAACGCCATTTTTTTGAGCAACTCCAATAACGCCGCAGTCTCGTTTCCACGTGGAAATGAAAAAAAAAGAGAAAGAATAAGAATGTTGCGTGTCCCGAGCAATTTATTCTCTTTCTAGCGATAATGGATTTATCGTTACGCTGGAAAAGCGATACTGCTGCGCTATTCTTTCAAACGAATTCTGCCGTGTTCCGGCGATCCTCATCAAATTAAAACAAAAGTGAAAAGACAAAGAGTCGCTTTTCCAATCCCCAGTGACGTTTCCGTATCGTTCAGGCTCCAGCGATTTTTCAAAACGCTATCTCTCCTCGTATTT
The DNA here is from genome assembly GCA_037952995.1 of Hyposoter didymator. Lineage (NCBI taxonomy): Eukaryota > Metazoa > Arthropoda > Insecta > Hymenoptera > Ichneumonidae > Hyposoter > Hyposoter didymator. The sequence continues at coordinate 2,251,791 of JBAJMU010000009.1, forward strand.
TGTCCGAGTTAGTAAAACATAACAAAAAGAAAGTCTAACTGCAGTCAAGTTTGTCTCTTTCTCTTGAATTACTTCCGCAGCTTATTTCGCCCAATGAAATACACGAGGAAATAAAAATCGCTGAAAGCAATTTGTCAATTTAAAATTGAACAGTTTTGTCGAAATCGTCACAATTGTTGATCGCTTATCACTAAATAAACTGATTGTTTGCTCGAAACGCGAGTAACGTCTGCAAACACAGGAGAGTTATGGATTTTGCGTCAAATACTGGTGGTACCTCCACACACACACACGAACACATACAGATACACACAATTGGTGTTGGGTCTCGGGTTGGCCGAGAATCTTGTTGCCTTGTCCTACTTGCTAAGCTCCAGTTGCTCGCACACTGCTAACGTCGAGATGAGGTCACCTATTTTTCCTCGAAAATCCAGTATCCAGAAATCTATTCGTTTCGTCCTTCCTCGGACATTGTCCCTGGGAGCCGAGCACTTTTTCTCTCATAATCTCTCCCTCCTATCCGAAAGTTTATTGATCGTAACGTATTTCAGCGAGAAAAAAATTGCAAAATTACGAAATGGCAACAGGAATTCATTTTTTTTTCGTGAATGTAAAGCACAGGAAATCGTGTAATCATGTGTTGATTGAGTTAAAATTTTACACAACAACGAATCTGGTTGGAAAATATTTTTTGCCAAAGTTTTTAGCGAATATTTTTTTGCCTGGCGAGAGATAAAAACCTCCCCGATGTTTTCAATATCGTTGGGACACTCACACGATAAATCGAGTGTACGTTATCTGTAAACCTTGAACCCCGAGGTTGCATGACCATCATTCGTCAACTTTCGGCTCTGACAATGGGATTCTCGACACGTCCAAACGCGGCACGAACCCGGAAGACTCGTCTTTCTTACCCTTGACATTCTTCGTCCATGTCCCTAGCTCTTCTATTTCTTCTTGCTAACATATTCACCCTTTTTCAATCGATATCCATTTGCAAACATGATTTCATTGTTGTGTAACCAACTCTTGTTTTCAACGAGCACTGTTTTATTCACAGAACGGCGATTTGTGCATTTCTATTCTTCATCCACCGGTAGATGATCCGCAGAGCGGAGAACTCCCTTGCGAAAGGTGGAATCCGACACAGAACGTCAGGTAAAAATTCACAAATTTTCATCGCTCCATACAAAATTTCGTCTTTTTTGTGCTCAATCAATATTTTCCATGAGGCAGTCGTCTCGCCACAGTCTGCTGCAGAAATCGACCCTTTGATCAATTTCTTTGGAAATGATTTAACAATTTTGGTCATTGAAATTTTCCAGAAATGCAAAAACTAATTAACTTTTGCGATTAATTGTCAAAATGATAAAACTTTTGCAAAATTATGCGGAAAAACGCCGCAGCTATTGTTGAAAAACCTTTTTTTCAAATTCAACTTGTTCCGCGACTGATTGTTCGCGTAATGATCAACAATTCGGCTGGATAAATAAAGAATCAGAGAAAATTATGATTTTTTTTCGATTTTGTGAATGATCGTAATGAATTTTTGGTTTAGAACAATTCTTCTGTCTGTAATATCGCTACTGAACGAGCCCAACACATTCAGCCCAGCTAACGTCGATGCCTCAGTGATGTACCGGCGTTGGCGCGATTCCAAGGGCCGAGACAAAGAGTATGAAAATATAATCAGGTGAGTGATTTGGTTTCGTTAACAGAAGCACTCAATAAAAATGCCACTTGAGCAACCAATTAATCGAGTCATTAAAACCGACAGAAAAGTTTACTCATGAGTTCTTTACGTAAAGCTGCTGTCCAGAAGCTTTACGACTTTCGATATGTATCCAAAATTGATCGTAGAACTAAAAACCCATTTTTTAACCTTTAAACTACAAACCGGGGTAAATATTTATCCCACGGGGGTTTCTCGTTCGTAAAATTGTTCTGAAAGCAGCAATCCAACTGATGAGTACACGAATCTTTTTGTTTTTTTTTAATGCCAACAAGAATGGCGAAGAGCAAATTTGATTTCGTCCCGAAGTCACAAAAACTCGAAAGTAGCAAATAGTTTTGTTCGTACAAATTGGTAAAAGAAAAACATTCTTTTGTGCAAGAAGGAAACTTGTCGTTTTGTTTGATTTTACTCTTGGGAATGCGTCAAGTTAATGAAAGAGTTTTGTTTGATAAATTTGCAGGAAACAAGCACAAGCCGCTAAGAAAGAAGCCGAAAAAGAAGGAATTGTAGTGCCGATTACATTGGAGGATTATTGCATAAAAACCCGAGCGAGGCCAGCAGAGCAACAATTGGATATGACCGATTTTTACGACGACGAGTACGAGCTCGACGACGACGAGGACGAACAATTAAGCGCGAGTGATTACGAGGATGGGGACGACAGTGGAAACGGCGAGTCGTGATCCATCACTTGAGGATTAATCATCGAGAACTAAATGATAAACGCCATTATCCAGTTCTGTATAGATTCATAAATTAACGAGCTTCTTAACCGGCCGCTCTCCTCTCTCTCTCCCTCCCTCCCTCTTTATCGGACTGTTTCGATAAATTTGTTTTTATTTTTTAATTTGATATCATTGATTCAACGCTCCTCGTTTTTTCATCGTCGTGCCTACCGAGTCGTCGAAATTGGTGCCGGAAATCCGCAAACGAATCGAGTCGGTGATTTGCAATTTCTAACGCAGCACCGTATGTTTCGCAATAATAACTCGCGCACGTTTGATCCGCATTGAATATCGGTCGCACGTTCAGCAGCGCGGTTATCGCTTTGGCGCAGCGCTGTTAATTTCAAAATTGGAGACTTATCGGAGTTGCAAAATCCTCCAAGTTGCCAAGACTGAATTCTCAAGCGAAGGGAAAAATATGAAGAAAAACTAAATATTTGTGCGATTCGGCTGGAGTTTTAAAAAACGTACGAAAATCGATACATTTCGATGAGGGAAAAATCGTGACTTTGGTCACGACCTAACATTGGCGTATCTTTTCTTTTCATGCTCTTTAGATCGGCCTCCGATTCATTCTCGTGACCCAGAGTTGGCATGGAAATTGCTTCTTCATTTTCGGTTTAGTCAACTCGATCGATATCATCGATTTTCTTTTTCGCCTTTCGCTTATCCTTCTCCTCCTCCCCCTCCTCCTGTTCCTCGTCCGTAGATATAATGGCGAATCCCATATCGGAAAAGAATGGTTCGCCTAGTTAATGTCATTTTACTTTCTTTCACTCTCGTAATAATCTAACAAGTAGACGATATTGACATACTATTTCGTGTTTTATCGTGAGGACTTGAGTTTTGCATCGAATTTTCTTGTTCGAAACTCGTTAGAATGTCCAGTTTAGAAGCTCCTTCAATTTACAACACACTGATGCGATTATACATATATATATATAAATATATATATAAGAAACAACAAGAAAAATTAAAAAGATAAAAACAAGCAAACAAATGATAAATTAATTTGATAGAAGCACTTGTGCTTTGTTTTGTCGTAAATGAAAGCAGATGAACGAACAAGTTTTTATCGACAGTCAGGTTAACTGTCCCGTTCTCCCAGGTGGGCTCTCTGAACCAAGAGAAACAAAATAAAAACAAAGCAACACACGAAACAGCGCCTTTTTTCTCGATATTTTTCCAAATCAATGACCGGACAGACACTGACACATTTACACGAATAAACGCGTCGCAAATAACATTGATCTCCACTGTCTAGTTGAACGTTTTATTATACGCGATTGTCGTGCACCAGGTCACTCCGAATAAAATCGAGGAAAGACGATAGAAATATGAAGATTTAATTTTTGCGGTTTGGTTACCTCGTGGCGTATCGAGGACGATAAACAACCAACCGAGTTAATGAATTTCGTATGTCTATTATTTATATAAATATATTATTATTATTATTATTATTATTCAATATAAATGCCAGGTTCGACTCAGCAATATCGAGATTGCGAATTAATTACGAGTTATTATAATTGCCGGTTGCAGTTATTGTTAATTACGCGGACGACTGATTGTTCCGGATTATACTCTAATTTACCTGTGCGTTATTTGAAATAGGAACAATACGTCCCCTCCCCCGGCCCCATTGTTCCGATGATGTCTTTTTATACTCGTGGCTTAAAAATTGACAAAATTTTGCGAAATTCGTTCTTCTGCCTATTCGCAAATGATCGAAACTAAATTGTCCGCAATTTTTACGAGGTCAATGAGTAGAAAAAGACACCATCTGGTACGACCTTTTTTTGTAGCAGCTCGAGAGCTTCATTTTACGACTGTATCTCATAATTTTAGATGTCATATTAAAAAAAAAAAAAAAAAAAA
>JBAJMU010000009.1:2256145-2315805 GCA_037952995.1 Hyposoter didymator
AAAAAAAAAAAAAAATAAACAAAACGAAGATTGAAATTTCATCGTTTTCATTCAATGTGCCAACTCTTTTTTTTTCTAATGTAGTTTCTGGTCCTGTATCATCCCACGACTTTGGTGAGACCATCATTTCAATCTCATGGCCGACTTCAGTTTTTTTTCCAGTGGGACACGCTCGATTGTTTTCGTTCTCGAAGGTGGAGAAAATTTAACGTGATTTTCGGAATAGCCAAAAAAGAGACGAGTCATCGATCAGCAGGACTTTTCGCAGATTCTTTCTGTTTTGAAATAGTGACGAATGTTACAGAGAGGTTTTCCTCGTTTTCGGTTGAAACGAAAGTAGGAAAAGCTTCGAAATTTCATCGAAAAATAAAGAAACACAGGTAACGGGTAAATCAACTTTATATTCTTTTCGTTCAGCTTCTTTTTTTACATTTCGATAAACTTATAACACAGCACACGTAAGTAGCAGTCTCATTGGCCCTTACGTATTTTTACGATTTCGTCATACGAATATTCGATTTTCAAAATATTTTTTCGAACAAAAAAAACGATTGCGGAAATATTCCCTTCTCTCATTTCGAAATGACAATTTTTTTTAAATTGCAATAGTAAATGCTCAGAAATGTCGAAACACGTTGGAATTTCAAAAAGTTGGTATTGCATCGGCGAATGGAAAAGTTATGAGCGAATGTGATGAATTTTAGAAAAGGTGACAAACTAAAATCTTTCTTCACATGCGTTAATATAAATACCGAGTAGTAGAAATGCGTGGTGATGGGATTTGTGTGTTCAAACGTTATTTATTAAATAAAAGTGGATTAAAATATGAAAATATAAATTTCGAAGCAAGGAACGTGCTCGATGGATTGATAACAAAGTCGTATTGATTTTCTCGAGAATCTGCAGCTCTCGAGGTGCTCCTGAAATTGGCGCAGGACTTGGGACAACCGCCAAATGTCGCGTTAACCGAACGGTAGTTTTTGTTCCTCCTTGAAAAAACGGGAAAAAATGTTTGGTGAGGGGTGAGGCGTGAACTCTGTCAAAGCATCGATGCTTGTTGAAGAGTGAGACAAGAAAATGATGATGAATTATTGAAACGCAAGGTTCTGGCAATTTCGTGGACTCTGTTGTTTGGGAATACCAACGAGCAAATGATTCTTCGGGGTACAAGTTGGAGGAACGAGTTTCGCCAAATGTACGACATATTTGAATTGTTCAGCTTGTAATTTTCTGTCGGTATCGATAATGGCCATGCACTCGTTGCCTTGAGCCGTTTTTGCATTTTTATTGTCATGCGTCTGATCGGCGGAATGACCGAGTATCAGATAATCCCTTTTGTTTATACTTGCTCGAAAAATGTCGCTTCTCGGATAAGTTATGTGATGACAATCGTGGACGGAACCGTAGCAGCAAGGGCAGCTGATAAATATCGCGTTTTTTCTTATACAATGTTGGATAACAAGATCGGTAGCGACGCCACAGGCGTGTAGCGACAAACCAATGTCAAAGTGGCCCTTGAAATAATCCAAGTTGCACTGATAAAATGCAACATTTTTCAATTGTAATTTTCTCACGCGTTCCTTGGATCGGTTCAACGATTCTTCTTTGTTTTCGAGGAGTATAACGGAGCACTTTGGCAAAAGATAGGCAACGAGTATACCGAGATGACCACTACCCGAGCAAAAATCAACGATAATGTCGCCTTGTCGAGCCAATTTAATCACAGGTTTGCAAAGGTTCTCAAGTTGCTCGTATTTTCGTTTCAATCGTGTCAAAGGCAAAGAGCCACCTTCGGGTGTCGCCTCGTAAGGAATTTTGCTCCAATCTATCGCCACATCGGCCCCATAAGGCTCAATATTCAGTGCCCTGTTTATCCCTAATTCGTCTATGAGACGCAAAGAATTTTCAACGTCTTCCTGTCTCGTGAATATCCGATTTCGTGGCTTGTAACGTTTCGGGTCACTTTTGTACAAACTCTGTTTCTCAACGACAGGAAGCTCGTAAGCAATATCCAACATTTCCGAAGGCTCGAGGATCATGCGATTGAGACATTTGGCTATCGAAGCATTTTCCATTAATCTATCGTACCATTTGCACGTCAGAGGCAAAAGCTTACTAATGTCTAGTCTGCTAACGAAACTAAAAAATATGCGATAACAAACGAATATTATTATGTCGGCGAGAGTCACGAAAGAACCCTCTGCGTACAAGTGTTCCGGGAGCTCTCCCTTCTCTCCGCTCACCATACCGTTGAACGCATGTTTTTTCGACATTGTGTACTTATATACGTTGTGCAAACGTACAGGCTCGCTCATGTGAGCCTCGAAGCGTGCTATTGACGCCGGCAATTCAACCTTCGATAATAACTCTTCCTTCAAATTCCTCAGGCTCGATAAAATATCGACTTCGCAATATTTCGTCCATACGCTCGTTTCCGACGGTGCCAAGAGACAAGAATCCTTAAAACCCAACAAACCACGACAACCGTGCTCTGGATTTTTCGATATCGTGTCTTTTACCACTTGACGCAAACTTGCGCACAAACCTGCCACCACCGTGTCCTCGTTTACAATTACGTTTGGTAATTCACAGGAACTAGCGTTGAATGGCATTTCTTTTTCGCTCAATAAACGATATTTCACGTCGCTCACGTCCACCGTGTAACCCTCGATCTCATTTTCAATACCCGTTCTTACGAAACTCACGCTCATCTCCGAATCGCAATATTTCATTGTAAAAAGACTCACGACTGTTTCGATCGGAGCCAAACATCTCTCGTTCTCGTCGAGAGAATAAATCTCCAAATAAATCTCGTTCTGCTTCTTCATCGTGTATTTTCTTTCTTGATTATTCTCTTCTCCCCCTGCAATCCTCGTTCGACCGATTATCCTTATAGCTCTTTTTGCGCTATTCGTCAAACACTGTTTCGCAGTTGTTTAGCTACTTTACGAATTATTCTCTTGCGCAGGACACTCTCTCTCCAAAATACACTTATGCACGACATCACTGCCAGAGCGCACATGAAACCTTGGAATTTCCAGAACGATCGCTCTTCCAGCCAAGCCACTTTGTCGCAACTGAAACATCGAGTTTTAAACGTTGGGCTCACGTAAAATATTAAAAAAAAAACAAAGACACAGATTCAAAATTTTCAGGGCGACAAATTCCGTCTTTGGAAATTCATTGATATTTCGTTTCTTACTTTCTTATTTTTCTGGTTTTTTCACTTTTTTTACTCTATCGTGTTAATCCGAGCAAATATTGTACATTAAAAATATTCCTTCAATGATTATGGATTTTTGATGAACTGTAATTTTGCTACGAATTATTTTGCATGAAAACAGTTGAGAGTTTATAATTCTCAAACGATTGAACGGATTTATAGAGATTGAGATTTTAGCGTACGAAAACTATTGAGCAACTGGGAAAATTGGTTTTACCTCCTCGTGATTGTTTCCCCGTTTTTGCACTTTATTACTTCTTTGTATCTCGCCCGAATGCAGACTCCGATACTTTCGCTAGCTATTTCAAAAGCGGAGCAGGGATGACATTCGCTCAGAACGTCAAACTCTTGGTTGAGGGGACACGATGCATTGCCGTCAAAAGCAACGGCAAATGGTTTGCTGTTGGTGCTGTCAGTCCAATGACTCTCGACGATAAGAACGAGTATGGTCAGTCTGTAAAATAAAATGAGTGAAAAGAAACCAATACAAAAATATTGGGAAATATAAACTCGGTGGAAAAAAAATGGAGTGCTGAAAAATGTGTTGTTTTGGAATGAAACTCCGAAAGTAAACAAAAGACTGTTGGTTGCTTTCCAATGCTGCAACCTCCGATTCCATATTTCTTTGAAATTGTGTCGTAAAATGAAGGAAATTACCGATTTACCGATAGTGCAGGATTATCAAAAGATTTTGCAAGGAAATCTCAACATGAAACGCTTCGAGAGAATGATTTTTCGTCGGAATTTCATAACACGTGGATTTAACCTCGAAATAAGAAAAACACGATGACTGACCCTCCCAGCAGCGTGATACCAAACAACATACGTTTCTTCGTACACGATTCAATCATTTCGGTTGCTTTCCCGGTGATTTCTCTTGAAATTTGTTTAAAATCTCAAGATAATCTCGCGAGAATACTGGAAAGACGAAGGGAATGTCGTCGTGAAATTACCATCCGTAAAGTTCGACTGTGACTAGTACGAGTAGTACGACTTGTGAAAAAGACTTGGGAGATTGGACGGTAGTTGGCGCTGCTGTCAGGCGCAATGAATGAAAAAAGAGATTTCGCCGAGTGCGCAAGCGTCGAGCTAATTGACAAGAATGTACCGAATGTGCTCAACAATGTAGATGTGTGTCCGTGTTGTGTTATATCTGCAAAAATGTATACATACGCCTACGTATGAACGCGATGAAGGGCAACGTATCAGTTTTTCCTGCTTGGTACAGATGTACGCGTACTGGCTGGCTTTTCTGACCAGTCGGCGAGTGTCGATCGAGCCGGACGGTTTGGAAGGTGGTTTTGGTACGGAGGGTGGGGGATTTGTTTGAAGTTTTCAGTTTGTGTCGGGGCTCGAAGGCAGGGGCCCGTAACAAACGAAAGAAAAAAAACAAATGGTAAGTGACATTTACGATTGCTTTTTTATTACTAAAACAAGACCATTCAATTTTTTATCTCACGATGAAAGTGCGAAATGCAAATTGAGGGAAAAAGGAGCGGTGTAGAGATTGGAATGCCAGACGGATGCCACGATAGAGAGCTGTCAGAATTATATGTTTCTTTCGTATATTACAAAACAGAGTTAAACAGGTGCAAGGAAATTGTCGAAATCTGCACTACGTCAAAGAACACAGACATATTGCATTCGGAAAATTCAAAAATATACCACGTGATATGAGAGCGTGAGAGAGACAACTGAAACAATCGAATAATCACTCTCGGATATATCAGTCGGAATTCCGGCCAAAGGACAAACGTCCAAACGTTTAGGACTGTCTGAATAAAGGCTGGAATATTCCTTTCGGCATAAATTCGCGCAGTTTCTCCGGCAAAATGATTAGAAATGTGGGGTTATGTTGTCTCTCTATTTACTCAGAGTCCTGTCAAACACACTTCGGTGCGAGAAGGACAAAATACCGAGCTCTCACGGTTCAACGAGATAGACATCATATACGTTCGATGCTGTAGGCAAATAATCTCGCTGTCTCCTACACACTCACATTTCGCGTTTGCAAAAATCTTCAAGACGAGTGTACAGAGCCCGGAACTGGGCCAAGTACCTTAAGAAATGTTATTTCTGTTACATAATTGTACTTTGTAAAGAAAATATTAATAGCAAAAACGTGACATTATTGAAGGAGAATTTTTCTCTACCATTAATTAACATGTCGTGAAATTATGTATACATACAAGTGATCAATTAATTAATGATTATGATCAATCTCTTCACCAATATTGACACTCATTTTTATTAGAAAAAGGTCAAAGAAATGTTAATAATGATTAATCTTGATTCTGTGCAGAGTTTTACCATTCTTTGTATTATTTATTGCATTTTTTAAATATTATTCTTTTTAATTGCGCATATACAACTTTTTTGGGTGCACCGATGCAGGCAGCAACGACTGGCTCTCCGGGCAATTATTGACCTCTTTAGAGGTGCAATTCAGCGCGGTTGAATGGGACAATGATCTCTCTGGCGTTTCTAATGTACGTTTAGTGTTTTCCAATTACTTCTGCAACATGGACGGCCCTTGCCTTCACCAATTCATCACTGCGCCGGTTAAGAATTGCCTCCAATTGCAGCGCATTAAACAGTAAGCATATTCCATCCAATTGCATTTAAATGCAAACTATATTTCCATCTTTCTCTTTGCTATCAAATTATCAATTTATGCTCGCAGCTTCGTGTCCAGTGCGGACACGATCATGGCGGCAAAAATGCACCCAATTAATTCCTGCCTACGGAACAGATTCGATATTGTTTTATAATTGATTGCTTTGTGCGTATTTGTTCAAGTAGATTCTTGAGACATTTATTAATTTCTTTCGCAGCCTTTACACAGGGAAAACGCTGCATTTATCTTATTTTTCCCGTCTCTTTGACAGCTTTGATTTACACTATTGCTTTTTAACAACTGGACGTCAAAAAAATTCATTTATCCACCTCGATTAAAATTATCATGACACTGAAGTTTGCATCGTTGGAATACAACAAAATATCGATTATTTATTCGTTATTTTGATAAATAATGCAACTTTTACAATTTTTCAAATTTTGTGCTCTGCTCGAAAAAATAATGATTTTTCGTCGCATGTCCACGATGGAAACTCCAACATCGTGCATTTTCGAACGTTTACATTAAATTCAAGTTCATTTGCCTCCAGCATTCATATTCTGCCATATACATCGATATCGATAATTCATTTATAAACGTGTATCTCGGCCCATCTTATCTCCATGAGATTGGAGTGTTAATTAAGGGGCTTGAAGGACCGGAGGATTTGAAGGATTTACGCTGCTTATTACGAGAAAACGATTGGTATCTCGGATGATAACCAAAGTCTGAGTACTTGACGTGGAATTATCACGATGAGATTTAACGTATTATTATCTCAAAACGACTTTATTTTAGGATTCTTTCAAAATTTTGGATAAACCTTCTTCTTCGCACTAGAAACTAAAAGTTTTCTCCTATTAAGAAAAATTTTCTGACGTTTAGAATTCGAGACATTTAATTTCCAATTTTTTATTTTTCCATCTAAACGCGTGTACATTGAAATCGCGTTTCTTTTGTTTTTTTTCTTGCAACTTTCTAACGAAACGTGACTGCAATTTACATGCATTGAGATGTGGGATAAAGAAAACATTAGAAACCAAATATCTCAAATTCTAAACGTCAGAAAAAATTTCTTCATGGGAGAATATTGTTAGTTTCTAGTGCGAAGAAGGTTTATACAAAATTTTGAAAGAATTCCCTAAATAAAGTCGTTTCGTGTTAAAAATACATTAACGTTGCTTTCACATATTTATACACTCATCTGTTCACGAAAATTGTTTCATTTCGTGGCGGCGATATTTCTTCATTGACGATCGTAAACTCTACGTTTCGAGCTCCCGATCAATCGTGAATGTGTATCGTTAAGCGATAAGAGAAAGAAAAAAGTGCGAGAAGGAATCTCCAACGAAACTGGCGTTCGCGATGAACTTGTAGCGTGATCTACGATTAAAAGAAAAAATAGCCACGAGGAACAATTTTTCTCGGGGTCATCAGGGTCAGTAGCAACAACGAAATTGCTGTTTCGTTTATCGCAACGATAATCAGTATCGTTAGTTTAATATTTGTTGCTGCCTCCAATTTTTCTTCGCGATTCGACAAGAAAAAAAAATTATAATCCAGCAAAAAAAAAATACTTTTCTCCCAAAAATTGTAGCCGGCGATCACGTTTCGTTTCCTTCTTCGGAAGCTCATTTTCTCGGCTCAAGTTTAAGCCTTGGATGACCCAATTTACTTTCCCACATCTAGAAAGACACTATTGCCTCTTTTTTTATGGGGTAAATAGGGTCGCTTGAGAAAACGCGCCGAGTTCGCTGAGATCCCGGAATCGTTTGTTGTCTCTTATTTTTTCATGACAAAATTGATGCAGGAAACTCGAAGACGGATATCAATAGTAATCTAGCTCTGAACTATAGCCGGGCTCGGGTTGCGAAGGGCGTTCTCCTCAATCATTAGCAAATTATCAAATCTATATCATTTTATATAAATAAAATTATTAGCTTTTTCTTCGTTTTTCTAATAAAAATATATATTTTTTTTTTTAATTAAGCATCTCGCTAAACTCTATAAATTCTCTTCCTATTCATTTTCTTAGAATTCTCGTGAAAATTTAGCGAAAATTTTCGACCGACCTCGAGACTGAACGTGCGTCAAGAATTGTTTTTTTTTGTTTTCCGATAGACGTTGAACTCTTTGACATGCATTGTCCTTTGAGTGGTCAGAAATATTAAACATGCATGTGCATAACATATGAGTAGAATGGAGAGAACATCGAATGGCACATCGAACAACCTTCGGCCAGGTTGCAACGTTCTCCTTCATTCGATCGCATCGTCCGCAAAGATAAAAATTGTTCTCTCTTTTCTTCGTATAAATAGACAGAGAATTATTCCCTTTTTTTTTATTTTGCTTTTTTTTATAGAGAAAAAAGAGAGAACAATTATTGAGAAACTATTTATTTAGTTTTTGTCGTGACGCAATAATTCACCCTAACGTTGTTGTATAACCGATACCTCACTCTGGTACTCGAGCTTTATGTAATGAAAAGCCATACGACTTAGCTGTGCACAATCCTTAAGTTCGTGCAACGTGCGCGTTATGTACAGCTCCGAGATATTGACCATTGGTCGTATGTATCTGGCAAAACCGCACTGCCATGTATCCGTTCGTCCTCCAATCCTATACACTTATATATACAGATTCGGAATTATTGTATTTCACGCGGTTATGAACCCGATATTAACCGCGAAATAACTTTTCAAACGTCATCGATAATGCTGTTGTTGAATTTCAACAAAACTTACTTTCTTCCTTTCTCCTCAACTCAACAATCCAAGCAGCTCCTCCTTTCCAACGTTTTACCTTTGGCAAGAGTCTTTTATGAAGAATTTTATGAATTTTCATTCGTAGTTCGAATCGCGATGAATTTTCGTTATTCAAAAAAATTTCACGTGAGTAAAACGAGTTTCTTTTTCGCATGAAAATTTGAGTCAATTTTCGAGCTGAATTGGTTCAACCTTCGGTCACTTTTCGAGAAGATGAGCCACTGGCGGAAACGGTTGCCGTTAATAAGTGAGCCGTTCGGTGTAACGAGAAATGTTTACGATATCAACTAAACGCCTCGCATGTTTTAGTGTGTGTGTCAATGTCGAGTTCACGTATTGCTTTTTAACGAAAAATAGAGCGCAATGATGCGTGACACGTAAACGAATAAATTGTACACATAATTGTTACAACACGTGCAACATTTCTCATCACTCATTTTGTAGTTTCAAACGATAAGTTATCTCTGATAAAAATCGATGATCCTTTGATGGGAATTGCATGAGAATCGATGAATAAATGAAATATGTATGGAAACTAGGAGTAAAAGTTGAGTGAATAAGAAAATAAAAAATGAGAGACTTAATAACGAAAGAAACTCGAAGAGATGAGAATATATGCGAAAAAATCGATTCGCAAAGAAGCCCCTGGAGTACTCCTCGCTATATGTATATGCGGTAGTAATTATTATCGTTTGTCTTATTTTTTTTTCTTCATGAAAGAAAAAAGGAAAATCGATCATATCGAACGTGGACGATAGCGAAGCTCCAATGTTCCAGAGTCAAGTGGATGAATCCGCGTGCCAGCACCAACGAAGCCTACGTTCCAACGTACATCGAGCATGTAGCCAACGTTATAACTCATGGAATATGGGTAGTACCTTCTTTGTTGGGAGGCCTTGAACTTGTCAAGCGTTCTTCAACGTGGACTCAGCTTGTCTCAGCATGGGTCTATGGCACTTCCCTTCTTCTCGTTTTTGCTGTATCGACTTTTTTCCACAGCGTACACTATTGCAATCACACGTACGTACTATTAATACATCATATTCATAAACACTTTACAGCCTCGCGATACAAGTATCTCTAGAAAATCCACCATGTCAGAGATTCTCAAGATTTGATGTGCCAAAATGCTCAGAATTACATTTCAACGTTGCTGCAAAATTGCTTTTGCTCGAACAGCAAAAAAATTGATCGAATTAAAAATATTTCGGTGATGATAAATTTGAAAGAGATTCCAAATTATTTTTTATCTTTCAAGCTCTTGTAGATTCATATCGATACAATTTCGAGGTTTGAGACGGAATTAAAAAATATCTGAGCTAATTGATTGAAATTTATGATTTATTTAATGAAGAAGGTCAAGGAAGAAAAACGTCAAAGTATTGCTTTCGATTTACAGGCAATTGAAAGATGTTCTTCACCGTTGCGATCGTGCAATGATTTACGTATTCATCGCTGCCACATACTTTCCATGGTTGATGGTTGAAGATTTCCCTGACAACGTATGGCTCGCACTCATGCGATATATCGTATGGATCATGGCGACGTTGGGTATTCTCTACCAGCAAATCTTTCACGAACGTTATAAAATGCTCGAAACGATTTTTTATCTGGTGATGGGCATTGGACCGAGTATCGCCGTAATCAGTGTCGTAAGTATTTTTTACCTCCACGTGTAGGAGCTGAAAAACAAAAATGTTTTCCAACTTGATTTTAATTTATTGACTTTTTGGCTTCAATATGAAACTGTTAAAAAAATCAACGAGTAACTCGCAACCTCAGGGTTGAGTTTCTTTTGGATGGAACGAGAAAATGATATTTTGCCATAGTCGATTTTCGAACTTTCTCTGCGCGTTTTTTCAACGATTTCTTGCTCCAAAGAATTAAAAAATGAAGATGTCGAAGTTCGCATCGTTGAGATGCAACGAAAACTCGTTATTTTTCAAAGCAGAGCGTGGAATTAAAAAAAAAATAAAAAAAACAAGATTGATTAGCAAAACAATGAATAAAATTAATTTTTCGTTGTATTCCAATGACGGAAACTTCAGTATCGTTGAAAATGAAGATAACCGATAGGTGAATTAGACAAATCTCAAAGTTTATCGAGCCTCAAATGATGAATATTAATTTTTAGAACAAATTCGACAATATCGGAGAATTAAAGACTGGAGGATTGATCTACATAGCTGGACTGGTGTTCTTCAAATCGGATGGTCGCATACCGTGCGCCCATGCGATTTGGCATCTTTTCGTAGCCGGAGGTGCTGGACTTCATTATTACGCGATACTCCGGCATCTTTATCCACCGTCGTTGGAGCAAATCGACGGATCATTGAGCGGTCCAGCGTTAACGGATCTTTTGGGTTCGCACGTTGAATTGTAGAAATTTTTAGCCTATTAGATCTGCGACGGGAGTGATGAGACGCAGCGTTATAGAAATCACAAGAATTATGACGAAACATCCCATTTTATAGTTCGATAAAACCAACGGTTCAAGTCATTTTTTTTCTCTTTTTTATATCGTGCAATTACGGAAAAGGAAACAACGTAATTTAGGAACGTTAGTAAGAATTTTGAAAATAATCAAACTCGTTTATACAAAATATATTCGATAGGAAAAGTCCTCGTATTCGTAACGGGTAACGATAGGGAATTCAAGCTCACGGTTTGTCAACCGTTCGTTCTAAACATTGGATTCCAAGGCTTAGATTTAAGTGACAAGTTTCTACAATCGAGTCCGTTAATCTCCAACATCTCAGTGTGTCAAATTCTGCAAATTTATGTTTGCACATTGAATCTTTGTCTACGAAAAAAGTGGATACTGGAGTTCGCTGGATTCCGATGATGAGAATTGGAGTTCCACAAATTCCTTAAATAAAAAAGGGACGAAAAAAGTTCGAATAGAATTCATGCATGTTGGAAAAATGAGACTGTCACTTGTGAAAATTGTCTGAATCCATTCTAAGGATCAACAAAGTCACTGAGCAGCGACCCATTGGGTCTGGTAATGTGATTAGAAGTACAATAGCAGAGAAACTGTGAATTACCAACGGAATCGTGTGTCGTACCCGATTCGGTGGCTGATAAGTCGAGGGGAAAAGAGCCAAAAAAATTATGGAGACGATTAACGAAGGAATGACGAATTGGGTTACCGCGAAGAACCATTTGATTGATGCTTCTCGCATGTTCAATTGAGCCAAAAATACAACACTAGTTTTTAAGATCGATAATAACGTTTGAACAAATAGAATATTTCCGTAGATGGAATAATAGACAAGAAGGAGGAAAAAATATACGAATTGTAGTTGCGTAACGGAGATCTGTATCTTGGATCGAAAGTTAATTATAAAGTCGAATCAAACTGTAATTTATTATAGGGCAATAGAAGAACTTTGTATGGAGAGGACAACGATCCTTATTCACCTCTCTTACACATATAATGTTTCTCCTTTCCTCCCTCTCTCTCCTCTCCAACTCTTTTTCGACCTATCCCTCTCTCCTTTTCCAGTGCCTCCACTTTTTACTCCAACGCATCAATTTTCTTTTTGAACATTTCCCTCTCATCTCCCCATTGCCTTCTCATCTCCTTATGCCCCTTTCTCGCCTCATCCGCCCACCTGTTCACCTTACTCTCTATCCTCCCACACTCTTGCCTCCTGCTTCAACAATTCCTTCATCATTTCCCCCACCCTTCTTACTATCTCATCGGCCTCTCCTTTCTCTCTCTCTCCGGCGACCTTACCACCTTTTTACTCTTTTTAAACGCCTCTGCCTTCCCTCCGTCTTCCCCTCTCGCCATATTCTCCTCCCTTTCCCTCTTCTTCCTGTCCCCGGCCAGAATCGCCTCCATTATATTTCCTGCACTGCTCGCTCTTGCCTCCCCTCCAGGCCCCTCACTCTCGTCACCCCGTCCCCTATTCCTTTCTTACTCTGTTCACTCATTTCCCTTACTCTGTTCACTCATCGAAACCGCTACAACATCGAAATCGACCAAATTAATAATTTGGTATTCGAGGAACTCAGAGATCCCACCAAGGACTCGCTGGTGACATCAAAGTAAAATTCAAACGTCGCGCTCTAAAACGGTGATCTCTGCGATCTCTTCTAAATCTCCCACTCGGGACGTAACACTAGCAGTCACTCGGTCGGTAAAAATCCTGCTACAAGGTCTATTTAGAGGGACCGAATATTTCAAGAAAAATATTAGTTACACGTTGTTCCCCTTTCACCAGAGAAGAAGGTGTAACTTTTTTTTTTCTCGAAATATGAAGGGTCTCTTAGAAAACCGTGTATCTGCTTTTCGGTTATCTCTCTCGCACTCACGCGACTGCCTGATCACCAGGCTCAAGCTGCGTCTGCATTGAATCGACTGTGAATACCGCCCTAAGATGAATTCTCTGTGACTGATGTTCGGTTGGATGGATGGGATAAGTGTTCCCAAGGCCTCCCCACTTTTTGTATATTTTTCTCTAATAAAAAAAAATACGTGTTTTGTTGGAATTCAAAACATTTGCACAGAATTTGGTACGTCTCGTCCAACCAGATCGTCTGATTTCACGAACGCATACACAAACAACGACAGTGAATCAACGTCTCAACGTCGCAGCCCCCGTGTAACTTTGTGAATGTTTATCTCATCAACGTTTACCAAGCGAATGGAATAATGTCCGAATACGATCAAGCCAGGAGAGTGAAATTAACTCTAAAAGGTGAAAAACGCAAGTACGTAAAATAGAATAAACAACGTTCTTATTTATTCAACTCGCTTATCGCTAACGTGTTTTTAAGGTTAAAACGACTGTTGTTTTCCGTTTGTTTAGATCTAAGAAGAGAAAGCACAAGAAGGAAGGACGCGATGAAAAAACGCCAAATGTCCAAGACGATGATTCTGCGATTCATGGTACAGCATTTTATTTTCAACCATAGGAAAAGTCGTTTCTTAAAATTTCCAATTAAATTAAATAGCTCAAAGTTTATGTGTGGAAAATAATTATTTTACTCCAAAAATCACCCTCTATCATTGACTATCGGTACATACCGGGTCTATGAGAAGCGATTGAATGCAAAGGTCCTGATTTTCATAAAACTGGGTCAACATTATTTACTTCTTTATTCAATTGAATGTTCAGGTGGTTGGTGGAGAGTGAATAATGTTTCTGAAATAACGGGAACTGTCGCAATACAATACGGTAGAGGAACTTACATAAAAGCATTAGACAACGGATTATTCACTCTCGGAGCTCCGCACGACGAAGGAGAAGGTCCGTCTCCGGAAGAAATTCTCACGGCGTTTCCTGTCAACGAAACAAGAGTTGCGCTCAAATCAGGATATGGAAAGTATGTGGGAGTCGATCAGAAAGGAGTTGTGATAGGGAGAAGCGACGCTGTGGGAGCCATGGAACAATGGGAACCAATTTTTCAAGTAATTTCACAAACGAATGCATTTGTTTATTTTTCAAGTCGGCTGAAGCTTTTTCTATACGGTGTGATTATTATTAGGAGGGTAAATTAGCGATACTGAGTTCGACGGGTTGCTTCATTTCCATAACCGACCAAGACGACGTTGTTTGCAACAGCAAAATTGCCGGACAAAACGAATATTTGTCTATCAGAAGTATGATTCAGAGAGTGGACGATCCTGACAAAGACGTGCCCATTGACGAACGAGGATCACTCAACAACATAGAAGTCAATTACGTGTAAGTATTTGTATTTTCGAAATGGCACGCCAAATCCCTGGGTCTCGGAAAACAACCTTGATAAAAAATGCGAAAATAATAACGCTGGAATATCTTTCATTTGCAGACGAAAGTTCCAAAAATTCCAGGACAAGAAGTTGCGTATCAATCAAGGCGATCGCACGGAATTAAAAAAAGCTAAAGTCGAGGGAAATCTTCACGAGACTCTTCTCGATAGAAGAAGCAAAATGAAAGCTGATCGTTACTGTAAATAAAATTGCAAAACATGGATAATAATGCGTTATGCAGTTTTTGATTGTATAATTTTTCGAAAAAACAACAAACACTCGGATCCGATTGACGTTTATGACGGAAAAATAATTGCTCGTCCTGAAGAATAAAAGTTGAATTTGTTTTATTATTTTTCATAGTAGCTGCCACTTTTCTCCGTTTATTGCGATTGAAAAGTTACCAACTGGCTATTACACATTTTACACGTTTGTGCGAATTATAATTACCATTGATCGTTTTTTTGTTTCCCTTGTGGAGGACCAAGAAAAACAAGGGGCTGGGGCAAGGAAAATAAAAATAAAACATGTTACTGATTCGTATCTACAATTTTGATAGGTCGTGTTGTTTTTGTTTGTTTGTTTGTTTGTTTTTTTCGTCACGTATCATCTAACGTTACACAAGCGTTACATCGTTAATAATAATCATAATATCTAATGATGTTTATTAAAATATTGCCTGCTACATCTCTTCAAGAATTTACACAACGATTGAAAAATCAAAGCCATTCATTATCATCGCATTGTACTTTCATAGAAAGAAATCGAACCTCTCGAGATGAGAAGTTTAAAGATATTGTTGGAACGAAGATAATATATATCTATCTATCGCAGAATTGAACTATCAGTTAAAATGTTAAGTTTTGTTTTCCATAGTGTAATTGGCGGGAAATAATGCATGAAATAAAAAGGAAGAAAAATGAGAAAAAAAGATGGATATGAATTGAGACGATAATTTATTGAGTTAGGAAACTCAAAACTCTGAAGATTCACAATTTTAATCGCGGTTTTTCATTGACAATTGTGAATTTTGACAGTCTGGGCCGATCAACGACCAAGTTTGAGTTTGTGTGTGTGTGTGTTTTTCTCCAAGCAAAGTCAATGCTCGATCAGACAATTTATATTCTTATCTATGAGAGAATTTTTTGCAGGAATATTTCCTCGTGAACAACTATTCGTGTCTCATTCGGATAAAAAGCCCTCTTCCTCTTCCCGACTCAACGAAAATTCTATTAATATAATATCAATGGTCCGACAGAGGTGATCTCTCTCTCTCTCTCTCTCTCTCTCTCTTTTTCTGTGTATTTACAGTCACGGTCGCGGGAGGTAGTGGTTCATGTGTCTTGAATAGCAGCAGACGCTCGAAATATAATGGCGTTGCACATCCCAAGGAGAGCCAACGTTGTCACCATCGGTTCGCAATTTTCAGAGAACGGAAATCGATCCGCGAATTCTTTATCTTCATCAACTTTTATTGAATTATTATTATTATTATTTTGTCTCTATGTACGTAACGAAATTAAACTCGGATAAATTCATTATTATCATTAGACTATGATTATTATTATTATCCTTATGTCGTATTAGAGCCCGAGTCCGGCATCGGAAGAGAGATTCTTTTGTCAAGATCGCTCGACTATTTATATTAATAAAAAGATATGAAAAATTGTGTGAGCTGACCGGTCAACGTTAAAACCGCTTTTACTAGAACAAAAAGACAAAGAAAATGATGCAGCAAAATTCGGAACGATTTTCTTTTCTTTTCTTTTCTCCTGGTTCTCGTAATGCAGTTTCACTAAATGAGTCCATTATCGTTTTATCCCATCTCTTATCCCAACTTTCTCTCGCAATCTTCCGATGTCAACGTTGAACTTGTTATATGATATAATAATTACTGCGGCTTCGTTAAAAAAATGGAAAAAACCATCGTACGAATAAACGTGTACTAATTCATTGGAATTTCAAACGCCAACATTTCAGTTTATCCATTTTTTTTTCTTTGTTTCTGCATCGATTTTTTTTTGTTCATTTTTTCTTTAGAATCAGGACACATTGAATGGTTAACAAATTGGGGCTCATTAGAAGGGACAATTTTTGTTTGTTTCTTTTGTTTCTTTTCGTCGAATGTTTTCTTTCCGTTGTTGTTTTTCCTTTTTGAATATTTAAAATGATGAATACTTATGATGACGAAGCGGACTTGAATTTTCATCAGTTTTTTCAGCTGCCCCGGACCTCCGTCGAAGACGCTCCTTCCCCTCGTTGTAATTTGAGCCATTCGACAAATTCATCAAGCATCACTGGCCCTGCAATCGGCAAAAAAGCAATTATCAATGCTGCCTCGATTCTTCATCTGCACGCTTAAGAACGAAAAAATAAAAGGACGAGTCGTTGAGAAACTTACACGCCCCGTCCAAATCGTAATTCGATAAATCGTGATTTATTGTTCGGGAAAATTCCAATATGTTGCACCACTGATCTTTGTTTATAACTTTATACTTGGACTGATCTAAAAATTGTGCAAATTGGGAAAATAATGGCCAATGCTTTCCTAATAGTAATTGTAACATTACTCTTGCAGTCTCCATGTCCATACTCCGCTGATCTTTGTCCTAGGGATATAAGGAGAAGATTCGAATTATATGAGAAGGTTAAGCTAGTAAAGGGACATCCTTGGCGACGTTGAAAATCATTATCAACTTTTTGACTCACCCTAGCGAAATCGTAAGCGTATCGATAGACACCTTTGAACGTGTGTGGGTCATTCAACAGGTTTCTTAGGTATTCGAGCTTTTGTTGTACTTTATTTACGGAATCACACTGTAGCTCTGAGAGTCCTTTCAACCATTCGGTAAGTGTGAAAAAGCCCATTTGCCGGGCATTCATTCTGTAGGCGAGGACGAGCATTACAACGTTTTCCGGCTCGACACCAATGTCCTCGCAGAATTTTTCCATTCCCTCGGGTCCAAGAGTGTCCGGATCGTCCGGTATCGTGTATTCTCGAAACCAAGCGACACATCGTTTCTGCGAGAACGACGATGCGCTCGAGACATCCTCCGGTTTTGTGTGTCGCCTCGCGCTGAATCAAAAACATTACCGATAACCAACGCTGCTTAATATTGCCGATCAAATCGATAAATGTTCGTTGTGAAAAGAAAAAAAAACGAATTTCCAATAATAGAAATAAAAAAATTCTGTAAATCGTAAATATATTTTAAAAACCTCTTGTCATCCATGCACCGTGCTCAAGCCCGATAAATACTCGTGGAGCTCACAACCGACAGAGCGATAATTTACTGCACCCGACGGGTTGAACGAATTTGTCTTGAATCGCGAATACAAAATTTATCGAAAAATACCCCCAAAAATATGAAATTTATTAATCCGATTTTCCAAACATTTGATTCCCATCCGAACTTGTTCGTTCCCCGGACCGTCTACTTTTTCACCCGGTTACTTTGTTGGAGAACGGAATGGCAAGTAAAACAAGAAACGAAAAATGAATGAAGAAAAAAAAAGAGAAAAAAAAAAAACCAACACTTGTTCGAGATGTTAGAAATTTGGACCGTCCCAAGTGGCAGGGAAGGGCAGACTAAATCTGTGGACAGTCTATTTTAGTGCTGTGCTCTCTTCCCCCTCCCTCCATCGCTCTCTCTCTCTCTCTCTCTCTCTCTCTCTCTCTCTCTCTCTCTCCTTTCCAAACGTATAACGTATCTCGTGGTAGGTGCATCCAAAGAAGAATAATCAAAACGTCTCAATGTTTTTCAAGTTCATTTTACCCCCACAAACCGTCTGCCTCATTGCGGCGAGACAAACAAAAAATTACGATTGTCGTTGAATCGTTTTTCTTTCCGTTTGGATCAACTTTTCAAGTCTTTGCCTATTAATATGAAGAAGGACTCGATCCTCGTTAATCGAGAAAATCTGAAAAGCATCGTTCTCAACGGACTATGTTTTTGTATCTCCGTCGTTGTAAAACAAATGAAAGGGAAAAAAAGTGTGTTGAATAATTTGTATTTACCCGGACGTGTGTCTGAGCCTTTTAGAGGGATGTCGAGGAACATTGTCCTCGTTGGCACTAGGTGTCATGTCTGTAGAAGCGTGATGATGGTGATGATGATGATGATGATGGTGATGATGATTTGTACTGGAGGGCGCTCTCCGCTTACTGCGAGGCATCCCTCCGCCTCCTACACCCAAAACTGCGGATTGACCTCTGTCTTCTCTCACTTCGCTGGCTCTTCCGAACCTATTGACGTTGGAATTGCAAGTTCCTTGTATCGCACTATTGTTCTCGCCCCAGAGAGTCTGAAATCACATGGAACGGGAGACGCGGGTGAAAATAAAATTCGATTAGTTTCGTTTTTTTTCCAACTCCGCCTGACGGAACCTTCAAAATTACATGTTTGCCGTTAAAACGTTGCACGTGATTGATTTTTTTTTTATCAAACACGGAAACATCGACCGACAATGCGGCATCGATGCCATGAAAATAAACGTTGAAAAAAAAAAACAAAAGCTCGGTTAGATTGTGACAAACTAACCGCAGGAGCATTCAAAAATTTACGCAAACTTGTCCCTTTTGGGGCTTTTCCAGGGCGGGCACTGCTTCTGTCTCTGTTGTCAGGAGGTAGCATTTTTAGTTATTGGCTTTTGTTGCAGGATTATTGTTTGACTCTTCAAATTTTCTTCATTCCGAAATAATTCAATTTTAGGACCTAATGCTATTTAGTATGACTGACTGGATAATTTTGGCCGACAAATGAAGATCTCTGTGTCACTAACGAAATTACGAATGCAATAGAAGAAATTGGTAATTTGTGAGAAAAAAAAAGTTCAAGGGTTACAAAAGGAAGATCGCGTTCGTTGAGAGGAAGCGTAAGTATTTCGGACGAAAAGAAGGAAAGAATGGAAGGATTGCGAGATGACGAAATACTTGGGGAAAAAATGACTTGGTATGTTTGCTTACCGTGTAATTGCAACGATCGTTCCCGGACAAATTAAACAAACTTAGTTGATCAGTGATGTATCTTGTTTCTTGACGACTCGACTGCTCTTTCTCAGTCGTCTCGACGTTCGACAATATCGAGGTTAGGTTCATCAATACATCCCAAATATTCGACACTTTTTTCTTTCGTTTTTGTCCCGCCCGCTCAATATTTAACTTATTTGTTTGTTTTCCGTGCGTTGCTTTGCTTCGGCAAGTCTTTCGTCGTAGCCTTGAAATTTTTATCACTTTTGTTTTTTTGATTATTCACAGATTTAGAGAAGAATACGAGAGATGTGATAGAAGCGCGACTGCAGCGGCTACACAAACTGTAACATGGATTTTACAGTTGGAACGAGGAAGCGACGAGCACACAGCCTGACCGAGAAATTAACAGTGGAAAAAAAAAGCGAACATTACAGTATTATAGTTGCGTCTAAACGGGTGGGAGGGTGAGAAATAAATAAGAAGGGGAAAACAAGTGATGTTCTCTCAAACTCCACTGGTGAATGAGACTCAAATTTTAAAACCTCCCCTGCGAGTTAGCGCCCTCAAGTTAACTATATTAATTTTTTTTATACAAATTTCTTGGGGGTTGTTTAGTGGTTTATGGTGGCGGAATGAGAACGTCCAGCACGGTCAACGATTTTTTTCATAAAAATTATCTTTAGAATTTTTAGCCCGCCCTGGCTCAGCCCCCCCCCCCTNCCCCCCCTCGATTTGACAAAATTAATTGTTTTTTTCCTGCATATATATCTGTTGGGGGTCGTTGAGTGGTTTATGGTAGCACAATAAGGTTAACGATAAAAAAAAATTGATTTTATAATTTTATCATACTTGCGATGAAGCAATAATTGGTTACATAGTGAGGAAAATGATCAACAATGCGTCCCTACAGCAGCTGAAATGATTTTTGCATCGATGATTGAGTGTAACGCCGCTAATCCTTCCCCAGATAATCAACTATTTTGATTCTTTTATTTTTCTAATAAAGCTATTTTGGAGGCTAGACCGAAAACGATTTTGCCCACGCTTACTTCGCGTGGCGAAACGTTACGGTTACGGTGGTTGGTTGGTTATTACGATGCGGATTTGTAAATCTCCCGAGAGGAGGGGGGGAGGCCGGAGAAAAAATGAGATATGGTACGTGAGGTGGTATGGTATTTATTACTATAATCAGTGGATACGCCTGATACGCGGTCCTCTTTATCCGAATGCCTGTGCACACTACCTAAACTAAAAAATCTTCTTTACGTTATTGCCAAACGTGCCAAACGTAAACGGCTAATTTGCGATTTGGCCACTTAGGAGAATCGACGCTGCGCGAAGCGCATAGGTCGCTGGCGGCAGTGGCGCCCCGCGCGGAAACAAATTCAAAAGACTCACCCAATGCCCGGGATGTTCGATTACACACGGAAAATAATGAAATAATCACCAAACACCGCGAATGTTTTATTATTTTTTTGCAATTTTATTTTTTTTCATTTTTGTATAAATTATGATGTACATCTTGTTTGTTTGTTTTCTTTTATTTTTCGTCCGTTATTTCTACTACAGCTTGAAGCACATCAATATTACCCAAGAAGAACAATGATTTCTAATTCAACGTAAACCTCCTGATCAAAAGCCTTGAATTCTTCGACATAATGAGTGGCGTTTGTGAAGATGAAAATTAATTTATTCACGATCCGTAAATCGTACAACTACAAATATCAAGTTCTCGATCTTTTCTCTTAAATTTCCAGAGAAAAAAAAATCTTGAAACTCGAGATTTGCCAAAATTGCTTCACAATCGGTCAACTAACGTGATGAATGTTTTATTGAGATTAGAGAGAAAAAAGGAAAAAAACAACGAAGAAAACAAAGAGTAAAAGAAAAATGTATGATTTAAACGGAAAGTCCGCAAAATATACAATTCTTTTCTGCAGTTTTAAATGTAACTTCATCTCCTAGGATAAATTTTAGGCTAGCATTCGTTCTTCATTCATTTTGTACATACTTCGACCTTGGAACAACATTAAATTGTCGTATTTTCTTTTCTTTCTTTTTCTTTCTCAACATCTGCTCTGAATCAGCGGACGATTCATTTTCATTATTCACAGAGACGAATAGCGAAGCGAGATGTAACTTTCGTTTTCTCAATGTTATTAATTTTATTGTTATTATCAATATTATCATTATTGTTACTATTATAATTATTTATTAATATTAAATCAACGACAGTGACTATTGGAAGTAATTTGTAAAACGATGATGGTATAATCTACAATTAATTGTGTAAAAAAATTCTGATACAGGCCACTCTCGTTATACAATTACCAGTAAATGATCTTTTTTTTCGTTTTTTTTTCGTTTTTTTTTAAATTGTTTTTTCACCTTTTCTTCTCATTTTTATTTTTGCAATTTTTTTTCGAAAGAAATTAAATAATACATCAGGGCACGGGCGAGGTTTGCTGAACGGCGAAGAATATCTCAATCATTATTTTGTTTGACTTTGCCATAGAAAAGAGGGGGAAAACAAGGTGTTGAGTATTGCTTTGCGATTGTGGTGTACGTTCAATGAGGTTCTTCATGTGCAACCAACGTTTTCAGCCAAATGTTTTTCTCCGCCCATTGTGGAGCAACGACGATGTACCATCGTTTCAATTTTTCGCAGTACATGGTAATATATGTATCACACACTCACAAACTTTCTCTCTCTCTCTCTCTCTCTCTCTCTCTCTCTCTCTCTCTCTCTCTCTCTCTCTCTCTCTCTCTCTCTTTCTCTCAATTTTTTGCAACTTTACAATTAGACGATTGTGAACGGTCTTAATTATCATATAGGTCTATGTAATAAAATTAACAATAAATTTCACTTATCGTATGAACCGCGTCAAACGTTCGCGTGAATGCTACTGCTAAGGATAAATACAAATATTGCGCTTAAATTCAATCAGTTTAGGTATGTACACACAATACACATTGTTCGGTCGATGATGAAGAAATGAATTTTAACGATGACCGTATACACTCACCCACGTCGCTGGAAGAGCTTCCCTATTTTTCTTTCCCATCTTGGTTCTCTCGTTCATCCATTTCTTATCCGAAAAATTTGTTTCATTCGCGCTTCCAGGACCTTGCCATCGACGAAGAAATACTTGTGCTTCTAGGATTCCCTTCGGACGATCAACTCCATAGATTTTTCCTGTTCATAAAAGCATAACGTTTGTTATTTGTTACCGAAACTTGCGAGTATCATTTTACTTTCATTGATTGTTATTTTTTTCTCACTCACGTGGGTTTAATCGTTTTTCCTGTTGAATTAACCGGCAGCGCTGGTAATTTTCTCTTTTTTCCGGAACGACATTTTCTCACGTAGGCTTCGATGAGCTGAGCGATTTTTTTCGGATTAATCTCGCCCGTTTTATTGTGACAAATCTGCAACAACAAAAAAAAAAGAAAAGAATTTCGCTGGTTTGTTCTGATTTTTTGATTTGTTGATCGAGAGACTTATTTCTACGATGCTGACCTTGGGCACGGCTTTTCGCATTATATCTTTGTACTCCTCTTTCGTTACGTGCTTTTTCGTGTAGTGAGGCTTCAGGACCAGTTTAACTTCTTCAACGACCCTCTCTTGGCGATTCAGTTTCTTCAAGAACTGTTGAGACGAGAGAAAAAAAAATGAGTAAAAACAAAAGGTGATTGAGCACAGAGTTATGAATGTCAACTTGTTGGGTATAACAGACCTTGTCCTTGACCTGCATTTCCACCGCCGAACTGGGGAGATCATCCAAAATTTGTAGTTGGTTCTCGTCCATACGTACTCCAACTTTTGGATTAGTGGCTGTTTGATATCGTAGAGGAAAAAGAAAACGTCAGTATAGGGTCAGTATAGGAACGAGCGACGACCGCGAAATGAAATGTTGAGGAAATTGATGAAAAAAATACAAACATTTTTTGCTTCTCTTTTCTTTCTCCATGATTTTCTTGCTTCTCGGTTTGCTCGTTTTCATAGCGGGTGAACTGCCGAAAAGCGAATCAAATGCGTCCTTCTTTTCGTTGGGTTTGTTTTTGGCGGTGGAATTTTTATTGGAGCCCGGTAGGTTGATCGGAGATGAATTGTGATTACCACCGCCACCGCCACCGGGACTCGGTGGATCGAAAATGCCGTCGCTCAAGCTGGAGCCCGGCGAATACGGAGACGACATGTCAAGGATATTGTCATTGGTCATTTCCAGATTCGCATCGCTTCCGTTTTGGCCGACGGTCGAAAGATTTTTATTCTGTAAACTCTTTTGCATACGGATTGGCGTTGCTTTCGGGGCATTGGCAAATAAGTTTGGCAGTTGGGGCCTGTCAATGGCACGTTGTTGTTTGACTTGCGTATTCGGTGAAATGCGATTCGCCTAAAAGTTATGGAAAAATAATGATTGTTAATTTTTTGTCTCGAAAGTGAATGTTTGTCAAGCGAAAAGGGAGAACGAACCTGTTGAACCTGATTTCGCTGACCAATTATCGGCGTGCTGGCATTGAAAATGGCGCTTCGCTGTACAGCAGCCGCGACGGTTGCGAGAACAGGATTGATCGTTGCAAAAGGATTGATAGTCGATTGTGCATTTTGTTGGTTCTGTTGTACCTTGGCCGGTGGGCTGTCCAAAACTTGAACGATTTCCGCCTGACTGTCGATGATAACCGGCGAGGTGTTACGATTGGGCGAGGCACGTTTGAGCGTGACCATTGATATGATTTTTGGTTTTTCCGTTGTTTGTTTATCGGTGTTTTGAACATCCTGCGTTTGGGTATTATCATTTGCTGTCAAGTTTTCATTATCCCCCTCGTGTTTTCTCGGGGAATTGTTACGTTGATTTCTATCCCGATCGTCGTTCGAGGCGGCGTCCTGGCTGGCAGTCGGGGTCGGAGATCGTGATTTGGTGGGATCGAACGGATCGTAAGCATCGGGCGAGGTGGGCGGTGAGGAGGGTGGTTCGGGCGGTGTGTTGGGACCTATTTTCAGTCTAAGTTCCAGTTCCTCTTGGGCTCTCATCTCCAGCTCTTCCTCGACTCTCTGATCGATCTCTTCCTGCTCTTCTTCCTCTTCCTCCTCCTCTTCCTCTTCCTCCTCCTCTTCTTCCTCTTCCTCGCCGCCTTGTTCCCGCTCGAGCAGAGGATTCATCATGGATGGCCGAAGATTGTTAGTTTTGTTACCGATTGAAAATTTGTTCTGTGGCTCGGGCGGAGTTTTCGGTCCTTGCGAGACGAACTGGTCGTGCTCGTGGTGAGGAGTCGTTGGATGAGTGTGTTGTTCCGGAGTGGCTAATTCTGCGACTTGTTTGTCATCGTCGTCGCTAAGGACGATAACGTCACGCGGCGATGGTGTTTGCTCGCGGAACGGTGATTGATCGAGATCGATTACCGCAACGGGCTTTTTCGTCGCTGCGATTTCAGCCGCTTTCGATTTTTTCTTTTTTTCTTTCTTGCCAACTTTCGGTGACTTGGCACGTTTGTCCTTGAGTCTGTCCTTTTTAGGCTTTTTGGCTGGTTCGCTCGATTGTAACGGTTCTCCTCGTCTGCGTCGTTTACTCGTCGCGAGCAACGGAATCGTTTCCGGAATTTCCGGCAGACCCGTTGCCAACGTTGTTTCATTTTCTTTATTGAAACAAACGCTCACGAGTATGTTGTCACCGCTGGCAAAGACTTCCTTCGAAGGAGGCGGAGTTTTCGTTCTTTTAGTCTTTTTGCGTCGCTGCTCCGGTTCGCCGCCACGCGCTTTTTTACTCTCTTTCCGCTTTTCTTTCTTCTTCTTCTTAATGGCCTCTTTGTTGGTGAGGATGACAGTGAGATTTTTGGGAGGAACGTTCGGCCCGTCGAGGGCCGCTGGCGGCGACCACGTGGTCGCGTGGGCTGCCAAGTCTTCGTGTTGATTTACTACTATCGGTGAATTGGATCGCGACCAAGATGGTGTCCATTGAGCACTCCAAGATTCACGATTAACATCTTTCTCTCGTGAAAAATTACGATCCCTGTCGGTCGGCTTCTCGCTCGGTGGATTCCAATTTCTGTTGCGATCCCGATCCCTCGAGAGCGAGCGATGCTTCGATCTCGATCTACTTGGTAGTTTTCTCTTCGTGTGTTTCTTATCCCGTGACTTTGAGCTCAATCTCTTGGTCGGTGTTTTTGAACGAGAACGTTTGCGTATTCTTGAGCGACTTCGTGATTTGTGTTTTCCTTTTGATTTATCTTTTCGCTTGTCGCGCGAGCGTGAACGATGCTTCCTCGACGATGATCTACGGCGACGTCTGCCCGATAGGGAACGTCTTCTACGTCCCGGTGACTTGGAGCCGCGCCTTCGTGAAATCGAGCGCTTCTTCGAGAGCGATCGTCTCGGGGTGATGGAACGTTTGTTGCGTCTTGTTCGCGAGAGGGAGCGCCTCCGCGACAGAGATCTTCGGCCTTTGGAAATTGATCTACGATCCCGGGACCACGAACGACGTTGCCGCGACCTTGAGCGCGACCTCGATCGCATTCTCGAGTACGAACGTGAACGACGATCGCGCGAAATAATACTTCGCTGTCGCGACAAGCTGCGGGAGCGTGATTTGCTTCGCGAGTAATCTCTTACATCACGGCCGTACTCGTCCTTGCGGGGTCTCGCAGGTTTTTCCGCCACGATCTTTCTAACATCGTAACGCGGCAATTCTTTCCTTTTTTCTTTCTTCTTCGTCGTCGTTGCCGTCGCTGTCGCGGTCGTAGATTCTTTAAGCTTTTTCTTTGGTTTATTCTTGTCGCGATCCCGCGATCTCGAGCGTTTGTCCTTGTCCCGATATTGTCGATCCTTGGTACTTTTTGATATTTTCTTCCACGCGACTTGATTCTCCGATGATATATTCTCTTTGTTCTTCTCCGTCTCTTTGCTCTTCTCCTTCTTATCCTTTTTCCTCTTTCTCTTGGGATCCTCGTTGTCGGCCGACTTGTCGGCCGAATGTTTTTTCGACAACAATTTACCGTCTTCCGTAATTTCGCCCTCTTCCATTTCCTTCTCCTTCCGTATGCTCAGCAGCGTAAGCTCGTCCTCGAAGTTCATGGCCTCGTCGGTTTCGGAAATCGCTTCGGTACCGAGGCCCGCGTAGCCCACGGGTGTCCGACAAACGTCGAGGTCATCGTTCGAACGATCTTTCGGCGGTGTTATCGGCTCCAGACCACTCTCGAACGGAGACAACGAGTCTCCCTTTGAATCTCGCTCTTTGATCGGCCTCTCGTCTTTGCAAGGCGTATAAGCTCCGTCCGATTCCCAGGCTTCGCGTTCCGCCTCATCTTTTTCCTTCTCCTCCGAAATCACGGCGACCGCGACGCCTTCCTTCTCGAGAGGAAAATTTTCCGTTTCATCGTCAACGTCGAAGGAGGAACTAGCGCCAGCTCGAGCTTGATCCAAACTGCTGGAGCGCGAATCTTTGCCTCGATCCTTTTTCGTTGCTTCTTCGTTCTCGCTGCTTCGATCCTCCGTGTCGCTCTGGCAACTTTGAGACGATCTGTCGATGCGACTCGAGCGTTTCCGTAACTTGCGCATCTTCCTGATCCTGCTCGAATCTTTATTATCCTCATCCTCGTCGCTACGATCTTCCGATCGCTTCTCATCGTCCTCGCTCTGCCGTCCACGAGCCAATGACCTCCATTGCCTGGTCGGTGTTTTTTCTTTATTCTCGGTTGGACTCGATTCCCCGAGAATTTCTTGTTCCGGCTGTTGCTTCCTCGGTGACGAAGCGCTCGGTATACTTTCTGCTATCGAGATTATCGTGTCGGAACTCTTTTCCGTAAGATCTATCGTTGACATGGCCAAAGTGTCTTTTTCGGCGGCGGTATCGTCAGGAGAAGCTTTTTTCTTGTCGCCTTCGTTCGTTGAAACCTCCGCTCCGGCGATTTGACTTTCCGCTTCTTCTTCTTCTTCTTCTTGATCGTTCTCCGATTCTCTGTTGCTCGTGTCCATGCTGTTGCTCTTTTTGTCCTTTTTATCGGCATTTTTGTCGCGATCGTTGTCGGTCGTTTTAATATCGTTACTGTTTTTTTTCTCCGTATTGGCAACAGCCTCGTCATCCTCACTCGGTTTTTCTTTCGTCCCGCACTTGGGATTGTCGTCACTCATACGAAATATCTCGCCGTCCTTGTCCACCTCACGATCTTTCTTCGTACTATCCGAGTCAACAGTCCGAGTATTTTTTTTCTTCTCTTCGATTTCTTTTTCCTGCTCGATCGAGACTTGGATGTTTTCGTCGAGTTCGTCGTACAGATTGCTCAGTTTGTTGTTGAGTTTAAATTTATTGCCTATCTTGAAGGTTATTTTGCCTCTCGAGTCATTGGAGATTTTTTTCGGCGGTATGCGACTGAGCGTTTGTCTCTCTTTCCTGAGGGCTTCGACGTACGGATCGGTGGGCTCGGGTATATCAGCGAGATCGCAGCTTTGCACGTCCCCGACGATGACATCGTCGTCGTCGGGCATATCGGGCGGCATGGGCGGTGGCTCGAGCGGTCCGATCTGTTGAGACAATTCTTGTTCGGTATGCCGAGCGACGTCCATCGTTTCTGAGGAGTAGATTGAAAAATTGGGGCAATCCTGGGAGTCGTCGTCGTCGTCGTCGTCGTCGTCCTCTCCCTCGTCAACGTCGTAAGCGGTTAAGCGCAAGAGAGGATTGAGCGAGGTGTCGCGACGGGAATTCTTGCCACGAGGAAACTGGGGCGGCCTTGGCGGTGGATTCAAGGCTCCGCTGCCGCTATCCCCGCCGCCTCTTTTTTTCTTTTTCTCTTTGTCGAGCTTTTCGCCGCCGCCGTTTTTCTCGCGATCGCTGTCCTCGTTCGTGTCGCTGTCGGCGGCGAAAGGATCGTATTTGTCGTCGCGTTGTTCGGCACCCCGCGCGACACGCTCTTCTTTCGGTGTATCGTCAATCACGAGGTCTTGATCGCTGTCGTTGTCCTTGTCGCTCTTGGAATTGTCCTCGAAGTCGAGGAGACCGGACGGAGGCTCGGGAGGTGGTAAAAGCGCGATCGGGCAGTCCTCGTTGTTGTTGGCTGATTGCTGTTCCTCGTGAGTCTCAGTGTCGGATTTGTTGCCGGCCTCGATGTCGCAATAAATATCACAATCTTCGTCCTCGAGGCTGGGGCGCTCGGGAGTCGTTGAATTGGCAGCGTTAGCGACGGCCGGAGCGGGGCCAGCTGCGAGAGGAGGCGGAGGCGGTTGTTGCAGTTGCGGCGGGAAATTGGCTGCTGCTTCCCGATTATCGTTTCGCGGTGGTGGAGTGTGAAAATCTTGATGAAAACTTGGCTCGGCGTGTGACGCACCGGAGAGCGGAGGAGGTGGAGGCGGAGGCCTCGTGATGAGGGAACCCGGCATGTTTGGATGTATTCCAGGAGGTAATCCAGGTGGAGGTCCTGGCGGTGGACCGAGGCCTATTCTTGGAGCAGCGAAATGATTGTGATGGGCAAAGGCTGGTGGCGGTGGTCGTTCGTGATTATTATCCATGGGCGAAGAGAACATCGGCGGCCTCTCTGACATCGGCGGCGGACGTAGTCGTTCCGGTCGAAAATTTTGAGGATTTCGATTCCTGAATGGCGGCGTACCGCCGAAAGGGGGCGCGCCACGAAATTCAAAGTTTTGATTGTAATTCGCCGGTGGGCCGAATTCCCGATTCCCAAAGTTGTCTCGCGATCCCGTTCCCCCGTAACTGTGTCTTCCACCTCCGGCGTACGAATCGCGGCCGCCGTAGCCGCCACCTTGATTGCTGCCTTGGCTATGACGCGAACCGTCCCGATAACCTCCTCGAAAATTGCCTCTGTTTCCACCTCCTCCCCCGCCGCCGCCGCCGCCGCTTCCACCACGTGGATTATTGTACATCGGAGCTTGGGTGATGTCGTTGGGATTGACGCTCGACAAGTCCAGCGGCGTTTCGCCACCGGAAGGCGTCGTCGCATCTTTCTTTTTCACCGGGCTCTCGTTGTTGTTTACGCTGTGAGCATTTTCGCGATCCTTCGACGCGATCACCAACGTCCCGTCAGCCTTTAGAGTAACGCCAGTCTTTTTCCGAGAATGCCACAATTCTTGGCTCTCGATAATTGTACCAATGAGATCAATTACCGATGATCCACTCGTCGTCAATACATCGGAACCAGCGCCACCAACACCGCCACCAGCCCCACCACCATTACCCGTGGGATTTCCTATTCCTTTGAGAGCTACGCGACGTCGTGTCAACGACAACGCCGAACGACGATGAGTTCTGATGACCGCACCATCTCCTGCCGATGCCCCGTCATCGAACTCTTCTTCCGATCTATAAACCACGAAAGAATAAAAAAAACATACCAAATTATCAAAACTCACTTTTGAGGTCGAGCATGATCGAGGATTTTTAACCTGCGGTAGACACACGCGGGTCTGGGTGGCCCATTCAGCGAATGACTCGACTTTTTCGTTTTTTCGTATCGATTACCATTGAATTAAAATAACAATAACGAATTTTTGTCCATCACTTAGTGCGTTAGAACCGGTAGGACGCCCCAGACCCATGTGTGTCCAGGGAGGTGCGCAAATTGTCTACTGAGATCTAAAGAATTGAAAAAAAAACTCACCCAGGCGGACTGTAGTTGAGGCCCAACTCGTTGCCAAAGATACTGACTTGAGCTATTCCAGCGCGGAATCTCGAGTCATTCAACTGGCCACGATCAGTGGGTTGTCTTCGAACTTTAATCGCAGGACCGGCAAGCTCCCGATGTCCGCTCGGCCTCATCATGCCCAAGGTATTTGCCAACCTTTTTTTCACCGTGTTCATAGCTGCTGCCATCGAGGAGACCGTACGAGCGCGTTTGACTTTTCGTTTCTAAATAAAATGAAAATATTTCAATGGAAAAATTGGTGACAAATTGGAAGCTGCAAAGTGAAGAGTGTCACAAACATTTGAGCAAAAGTTGTGCGAGGTCCGAGCTCATAAAATATCGTGAAACTTGTCTGATTTGAGGGGCGAACGTTTTTTCGAGAGCAAAATATTTTCGCAACCAAGTTGCGACATTCCCTTCTTTCCGAAGCAACAAACAGCCCGAGATTATTTAAGCCGAGAAGCTTGCAAGAGTAAGAGAAAAAATAGCAAAACGTGAGAGGAGTTTGGATCGTGCAAGCTGAGATCTTCGCGTGAAAGAAGCAAGAAAAAAATCGATCTACTGAAGAATATGTTTTTATTGGTACAAACAGGAGAACAATCGGGTTGGTTACATAGACGAAAAAAAAAAAGTAAAAGGAATAAATTAATAAATACGATTCATGTGTAAATTGCTAGTAGCTTTAGAAAAGAAATAAAAACACAAGTGCCCAGCGCAGCCAAGTGTGATGCGAATGTTTTTTTTTTGCCGAGGTACGTGCGTGAGAGAGATGACGATAGAAAAGCTTCCTGGACCGTATAAAAAATTGTTAGTAATTTGGAGTGTTTTTATGAGCTGCGAGATGAGTTTTTTGTCTGGATTTCAATGACAAGTCCCGATAGAGAAAAAGTCTCATTGAATTTGATACAACGACCAACGAATGTCGCAAATTTTCGATTGTGTTAATTCTGTTTTTGTTTCGTTTAGTTTTGTTGGTTTCTTTTCTGTTTGTTTTGATTTGTTTGATGGATGTGTTATACCTTGCGCGATCTCTTGCCTCGTTTCTTCCGTCTCTTGGTGGATGTCGGCGCGACATTGACGTATGTTACGATTTCACGCTCCTCTCCGTCATCATTGTACTCGCGTATACGAACTTGACGGACCATGCGCTCGTTTCGTACCGTAACTTTGCGCTTTTTTTTCTTGGTTTTGCGGCTTCCGGTCTTGGTCGAGCGACGACTACGCGAGGACGTTGGCATTTGAGAGTCTCCGCTCGCTTCTCCGAACATGATTCTCGTTCGCGTTTCCGTACGACCGTTTTCCGAGATCGAATCCATACCCGAGGACGATGTCGACGGCTGCTCGGGGTCGAAAGTTGCGCCCCCGTTACGAGGGGACTGACGAGCTTCCCGCGTACGATCACGATCCGCACGAATATTCGCCCGTACGCGCTCAGTTTGACGAGTTCGCGGGATCATACGGTGCGGACCAAAATTTGATAATTCGTTTGGTATTCCCGTACGCGTACGACCGTAAGACAAACCGAGACCCCGAGCTTCGGCCATTAAATCCGATATTTCGTCGAGATCGATGTCAACCTGCAAACCATTTCCAACGAAAACGTTTTAACCAATCGAAATCGATTTTCGACGGCCGGTGAATCTTAAGGACAGAGACAACTCTTACCACTTCGGCGTCGTCTTGACTGTTGCGAGAACAATCGGGGCAGTACCACTCGTCCATCGGCACTTCGTTCATCGGTGGATTTAGACACTCGAGATGATAACCGAGATCACAGCCGTCGCAGAGCAACATACGATCTTCGCGATCACACTGACGGCAAACTTCGCAATAAGTTGGATCTTCCTGGATCAGTTCCTCGCTCGTTGACTTCATTTCGACCGGAATTTGTCTCTTTACCTGCGACAAACCAATATTCTTTACCTTCTATTCGCCGATTACATTGTTTACAAAATCCAACTATTATTCCATCATTTCTTACTTTGCCTCCGATTTTATCTCGAACATGAAGCGAAGTAAAAGTTTGTCGATCAACGGGACAGGTATTGATATTTTTGCTCCATTCCATGAGACAGAGGAGGCAGAAACAATGTTCGCAAGAAGAGGGTGTCGCGACTTCTTGTTTCCCAAAGGCCAACAGGCAGATCGGACATTTTTCGGATTGTCCGTCGCTCGTGTCCGACTCGGCGCCAGCAGCGGTACCCGCCGCCCCACTTTCTTCCACATTTTCCTTCTTCTCTTTTTTACCTTTTTTCAAAGATTTCGCCGACACGGAGCGTCGCTGCAGACGCTCCTCCTCCTCCTCCTCCGAATCGTCCGATGCGCTCTCCCAATCCGATTGCCATTCCGAGCTCGTGGTCCCTTCACCTGCACCCACCAAATTTTCCTTATTTTTACCCATTTCCAAAATTTCATCTTCTCGCTATGCGCTCGTCGTTCGAATTTTCCTCAAAACTTACCGCTTCGAGAAGAGTCTCCGCTTTCCGAATCGCTGCTATAATTTCCTTCGCTATCCGTAACCACTCTCTGGAAATATTTCAGAATTAGCTCGTCTCCTTTCATTGATTAAATTTATTAGGTTCGTTTTTAAAAGCTTTGCGAGGGACTCACATAATTTTTCCTACGAGTCACAGGTTTTGGCACTGCCTCGTCGTCGTCGGTGCTTTCCGGATCACTGACGACTCTCTGAAAATTCAAAATTGCGTTCAATCGTTCCATTTTCACAATATCTAGTTATTTGCAACGTTTCAAAATTGACAAGCTAAATTTTTCTTACAAAAACGCGGCGTTTCCTATGAGCTCTGACGACGCTGGGTCCTCCGCTACTGTCGCTGTCCGAAATGGCAAGCCGTCTCCTTTTAGGAGGCTGTGGTGGTAAATCTCCGTCACTGGACATTTTGATGCTTGGATAGATTTCAACAATAAACGAGTCGCATGTCTGAAAACAGTCTGTCAGAAAAAAAAACATTGAAATACTTTTGAAAATCGATGGGAGTGAAAAAAATGGTGGCGAGTTTCGAACAGGGCACTGCAAGGGTGAAAATCTGTCGGGAAAAGTATTTTTTGAGCAGAGAGAAATAACGAGATGGTGGATTCGTGTTTTGTTTTGCGAATTTTTAATCGACGCGTTCAAGGCGATTTCTCGGGATATGGAAACTCGCGAGAAACGGGGAAAACTTGACAAGCCCGGAAAAGGAGAAGGAATTTCATAAACTTCAAACACGAAATACAAGGAGCCTTTCATGCTGCTAACGAGCAATAAAGGACGCTCGAATTCGGAGACTTTCCGTCAGATTGAATCACGGGTATCAGCGAAGAAAGATTGGAAAATATTGAAGCACGAAAAGAGCGAGGTTTATTAACGAAAAAGTAAAATATGACCAAACGGGGAGCGTTGTACCGATTTATTTCGATAGAAGCTGAAATGAGCCCTCGCGATCCGATCTCCTCGCCGCCGCTGAGCGAAACACACAATTTTAAGGCACACATACACGAACACGAAAATACACACACGAAAAAGAAGGAGAAAAAAAGGAATCAACGATAGATGAGCTTGCTGCTGGAAGAAACAATCAAAGGACTTTGTCTCGACTAGTTTGCGTACCTCAACGTCGTATATTTCAATGACGCGAGAACAGAGTTTAACGTAAATAGCTTGGGTGGGAAAAAAAAATATTGACAGCCGAGGTTTTTTACGGGGGGTAACGCTTCCTCCTATCGCAAATCTGCGGACATCTTGGGACACCTCTCGTCGCCGCCGACGCTAGTTGCGACGTTGCGCTATTTCACACCGTTCGCTCGTCTACGCTTTTTTTCTCTCTCTCTCTCTCTCTGGCTCTCCGTCCGTGACACTATCTTCGGCTTTCCAAAATGGTGAATGCACCCAAATGGAATCTTTCTTTTTCCTTCTCCCTACCCAACTTGTCGAATCGTATGTTAGGAAAATAACCTTTTCGAACGTCTATTTAACGCTCTGTCGTAAATATTCGTGCTTCATGATGAGATTAATTACAGCGATATCCCGTGTTGTTGGCGAATTATGAGACCATAGAGAGGGGATGGAAAAAAGGAACAGGAAACGGAAGTGGATAAAGCGCGTATCATCGCGTGTCTTTAGCTTGACTCATTCTTGAGTTGGCGGGAGAAACGGTTCGATTCAAAAATGCTTCTAACGCGCTTTCCAATAAAACTCGATCGAATCGGTGAGACGAGTCGACAAAAAATCGTCTGCAGTCGGTTTTTCCATTTTATTGATACGAAAATATAAACGATTTCACTGCTCGTACATTTCAATCACTTTTTCAAATAACAAAATATTAAATTACTTTCATTACGTA
The DNA here is from genome assembly GCA_037952995.1 of Hyposoter didymator. Lineage (NCBI taxonomy): Eukaryota > Metazoa > Arthropoda > Insecta > Hymenoptera > Ichneumonidae > Hyposoter > Hyposoter didymator. The sequence goes on from JBAJMU010000009.1 coordinate 2,290,435, forward strand.
TCAGCAATATATTATAATCCTAATTCTTCTATGCAACATGAGGTTCTTTTACGTTTGATGTATATAAAAAAAAAAACAAAAAACAACTGTAATAAACAAAATTATGTAGATGCTTTTGGCTGTGTCTCATGACACTCTCATCCACAATTTGAACTTTTTAGTAATTCCGTAATTGGCTTTATTCAAATTGAAACGATTATTTGGTAAGATATTTGATCGATTTTTTTCTTCGAGTCAAATGAATTTCAACATTTATCAGCTCAGTTGGCCTACGAGATCTCTCTCTCTCTCTCTCTCTCTCTCTCTGTCTCTTGTACGCTCTGCAAGTTTCGGAAGAGCTTCGTAGAATCAAGTTGATTAGTAGTTGTCAGAGTTGGAATACGACGTGACCGAGGACGGGGGCGAGGAGGCCAACGAGTCGATGGAGGATATCGAAGCATCAGGCGAATCAGAGGAACTGTGTTGTCTTAACGTTATTAATCGATGAGGTAGTGTAGAAATATCGTCCGAAGTTTCAACATTCGAATCATTGCTTCGACTAGGAGAAGATGCATTTTGGCAGGATAAAGAAGAAGATCCGTCTTGTCCCAAGGCTTCGAGGTAAATATCTTCGAAATCAGAGGGAGTCGTATCCATGAGGGAACTTGCCGAGTCGTCCGAAGTAGAAGTTGAATCATCGGGATCGTTGGCAGACTCGAACATCATATAATCGTGTACCGATGAGTCGTAATCCAGTTCGGAGTTGGAAAGCTCGAGATCCCATTCCGACGAGTTGGAAAATAACATCGCAAACGGGTATTCCCCGTCGCCGGCCTCATCCCCGGTGTGGACTTCTGGCGGAGTTCTCGTTGCGATCGGCACTTGCCGTAACTTTTTGCCACCATAATTCTGATGAACGTCGATCATATTGAAAGTCAGACGATCAACGGGACAAGTGTTTGAATGACCGGTCCATTTCAAAATGCATTGGAGACAAAAAGAATGATCGCACGTCACTGGAACTGCCACTTCCTGTTCTTCGAATGGCAGCCAACAAATTGGGCAATGCTCGGCCGATTCGTCGCTGTTTTCATCTTTCTTAACCTCCGCCGCCGCACTTTCCACCACATCTTTTTCCGCTGCTTTTTTTGACGTTTCTGACGAGCGTCGTGACTTTGAATCTCTCGAGTTTTTCGCCTCTTTTTTCATTACGTTTGTTGGCGGGCTCGACGTTTCTTTTGTTTTCTCCACAGGCTTTTTCTCCACTTCTGCCAAAATTCCAACGATTAATCAACAATTTTTATCTCTCTAATACACGCGATTATGCAATAGTTACCGCTTTTGGAAGAACCTGCTACTTCTGAATCGATGCTTTTGTCTCGGTCTTTTTTGTTTGTGTCGCCGGTCGTTTTCTGTAAAAATTATTAAATATTACGATAAAAAATACTTTTCCAGCTAAATCCTCAAAAGTCTTTCCGTTGTTTAAAGCTTTTAATCATTTATCCAATTGCAAAATTTCAATTTTTCCATAGAAAATATGAGTTTGGCATTGTTTCCCTCCCCCCCACCAATGGAGCTGAAACTTTTCTTTTTCTACAGAATATCAAGGATGTATGTAAACATGTGTGCCTGCCTTGAGCTTGGTTCTTTCACACTCACGCGGGTCATCGATCGCCTTAAGAAAGGAAATGCGGGTTAATCACTGAGAAATCTGTATAAATTTCTTTGAATGATAATTGAATAATTCTCACATTGACTCTCGGCTTCCTCCTTGGTTTCATGGTCGAAACGGCGGCGTCGTCACTGCTGTCAGTGTCTATTATGCACAAGTGTCTGCGTTTTTTTGACCTTGTCCTCGGCAGTTGCTTTCCGTTGTTGTCACCAGACATTTCCCCTGTGTTTTAATTTTTCAGATTTCTCACGAGCGATCTTGACACTCTGAAAGTGAGAGAATGACAGAAATTTCTATGTCAGTTGCAAAGATTTACTGCAACGAACGAGAAATAGCGAGTCGATGTGTTTTTTTTTTATTTTAGCAACGTATTTGCCATCGGTTTTCGAGTTTAAAATTAATACGTAATATGCTGTAATGTTGTGGAAGACTGCAGATAGGTTAAGAAATTCAAACAGGATTATTGACCAAATACCTTGATGATTCGCTAAAAAGTTGGCATGAACCGCCGGTGGCAAGGTTTACAACATTAAACGCGATATGCTTCAATCTCTCATGGGTCTATCGCAAATATATACGATCCGATAATCACACGCCGACCGTTACAATGACATGTGATGAAAACATGTTTTTTTTTTCTCTCCGTCGTGTTCGCCTGGATGTTTGCGATAATCGATTATCGAAACGCTTTTATTTATTTTTTCAAGTTATAATTCTATTTGTTGACGAAAAAAAAGAAAAAGGAAAAAGTATGAGAACCGGAAATCGGAGTAGTTTACTTGACCGCTGCTGTTTTAGTTTTTATTCGAAGGTCTTTTCCTGAAGATCCAATTGAAGCGTAATTCATAAAGGTTCGAAAGGATTTTGGTGAATTAATAAATCTCTTGATTATGAAACACGACGTCGTTTGTTTATTATGTGGTCTCCTCGATATTCGTAATTCTAAGAAAACTAAATAATTTTTTGTTCAAAATAATGGCCAGCCTCTATTATTTTTCCCGCTCCCGCGATCTCATCCGGAACTACATACGCCAGCGCCGCCGCCCATTTTGTTTGCGTTTCCTGGCGCGGCCACTGTTACGCCACTGTCTTTTGGAAGAGAACAACCTACCGCCATGGGACGTATGCACGCACCTGGGTAAGAAATTATTTATTTATCATTATTTAACGATAAACTATCGACGTAAAATTCGTTTAAAAAAAAGCATCATTTTTTTCTTCGGGTAATTAAACAATTATTTGTGGTTAAACTTTCATTGAAATGGTGCTTGTCAAGGTAATGTAGAACGTGGCTTCGAGCTCGCCATGCGTTCTTTGTATCTGATGTCGTCTTGCGCGAATTAGCACGTTAATCAATGTGCACTGACCGATTTGTTGCTTTTTTGTGTTGATTACCATCCGATTATCAAATGAGCAACGATCGTTCCTGATCTTAATCCCTTTTTCGTCGTTTTTTATCAACACCCCTCCCTAACCTAACTTTTCACAAACTCTAACGTTGACGCGATAACTTTGCAGTGTAAACATTAAGGGGATCTCGGTTCATTCTTCTTTCCCATATACAAAATGTGACTGTGTTTTACAGAAAGGGTATATCCCAGTCGGCGCTGCCGTACAGACGCAGCGTCCCCACTTGGCTAAAGCTCACACCGGACGACTGCAAAGACCTAATTTTCAAATTGGCTAAGAAGGGTCACACTCCCTCGCAAATTGGTAAGTCGATTCAACTTGCCAATAAGTGTTGCTCCTTTTATTTTTTTCTGCTTTTTGGAGACAATTAAAACAACATTACAAATTATTTTCCAGGTGTCGTGCTCCGTGATTCTCATGGAGTTGCCCAAGTCCGGTTCCGCACCGGAAACAAAATTCTCAGGATTGTAAAGAGCATGGGCCTTGCTCCGGATCTACCGGAGGATCTGTATTATTTGATCAAGAAGGCGGTCAAAATCCGCAAGCACTTGGAACGGAACCGCAAGGACACCGACAGTAAATTCCGCTTGATTCTTGTTGAATCAAGAATCCACAGACTCGGTCGTTACTACAAATCCAAGGGCTCTCTTGCTCCCAACTGGAAATACGAGAGTTCGACCGCCAGTGCTCTTGTCGCGTAATTCCATCATGCTTTATATTTACATTGTATCAATAAATAACAGATATTGATCCACTTGCATTTATTCGTTCGCGTATCGTCCTTGCAACTTTTCCCTCCCCATCATTTGTCCTTAAATTACAGAAAAACGAAACTTACAACTTGAACGCCCAAATTTTTCAAACAAAAAATTCAATTCCGGAGTTTGACCGCTAAATCGTGAATAATCAATTTATTGATTTATATGAGAAAAAATTGGAAAAAAATAATTTCAAATTCTAAAGGGTTGATAAGAATCCATGATTCTCCACTTTCGTTGCGAAATATTTGCAACGCACGGTCCGTTATTTATTAATTCGTTTTATTTTGCTACCAACAGTTTTCAATTAAAATGTATACATTACGAATAAAATGACTTCCGGAAGAATTCGAGCTTGGATGATGGTCATCCAAGATGTTCAAGTGCTGGGAAAATACGATGTTGCCAAAAATAGTAATACAGAGTAAAAGAATATAGTGAATAATTGTGAGTTTTATCTTAAAGTTTGTTATAAAATGCATGCTTGAGAGTCAATCGTTGTCCTCGTAGTGTTGAGCCTTTTGCCATTTCGCTACCATGCTGGAGACTTCTTTCTGTTTTTTGCTGATGCCGAGTTTCGTCTGGAACAGTAATCGAAGAATTTATTTAAAATTCCCATTTCCATTGAGGAAATATGTTGGCGTTGGCCCGGCATTTTGGTACCTTTTTCTTTTTTCGTTCCTTCAAAACCGAGTCCGTGAGAATCGGCGGTTGTTCGACTTCAGCAGGTTGACCTTGAGGTATCGTTACTGGAACCGTCTCCACCGGTAACACTTGTTCAGTCTCGTGGTCGTTTCGGATTTTCTCGATCGATGCAATGTCGTTGTAGAACGAATCGATCGCCGAACCGAGAGTTTCCTTGTGACTTTTAATCGGTGGCTTCGCAATGACTTGGGTGTTTGCATACACTTGACTGTAATCGACCATAAATTGGACAGCATCTTGGCCCGTTAATCTATTTGCAGCGGCTATCAACGCCTGCTGTGGGCAGAAGAATTTTTTTTTTGTTTTTTCATTGCTTGATTAAAAAATTATTCGTGCTCGATTCTTTGGACAAGGAATTGACAAGAACGAATACTATTTGAGGTATTGACATTGAATTTTCAGAAAGAAAAAAATCCGGAACGAATATGAGGAAAGCCGCTGTGCCACACGGACAAAAGTTCTTGCCGCTTCAAGTTTTCGTGAGTGCAATTTCGCACGCATGTAGTGGCTGCTACGGGTCAATTTCGTTTTCTTTTTTCAACTTTTCCAACTTTTAAATATATATGAGCTGCGACAACAATGGCACAATTTAGAGGGCAAATCCAACGATTTGCTCCGCTCTTCTTTTCGGTTAATAATAATGAAGTAGATAATGGGAGATCGACTAACGTTGTGCAGATGTTGGTGATAAGTGGGATAATGCATAAGCTGTCCTTGCATGAGAGCAGTGTGATGACCGAGAATCGTTGGGTCACCGATCGTCGCTGCGTATATTGGGTTTGTCGTTTGCGGGGTCGCAGCTGTGTACAGCATCGTCGATTCGATGGAAGGCGCGCTGATGGCAAATGGTATTTCTGGAGGATCGACTCCGGGTGGCAAAGGCTGACTGCTCGGAGGATTTGGTACGGTTGGTGGATGAGGTGGTAGCGGAGGTTGAGCCGATTTCGTCGGCGACGGTGGAAGCGGTGGATTCACCAAAGTTTCCGTGCTCGAATTCGCCTCATCCTCGCCGTTTCTTTCTGTTGAATTAAACGCGGTCAATTATATTTTCATTGCCTTCTCAATAAAGTTGAAAGCTCTTGTCTTTTCAAGGAAAATATGAAAATCCACCTGAACTGTTTTTATCCCTTTTCGTTTCTGCGATTGTTGCCTGGATGCTGCCTCTTCGTTTCCTGCTCTTCTTGATGTCTTCCGTGTAAATTCTCGGAGGAGGAGGGGGACTCGGATTGGATATTTGAGGCGGTGGCGGTACCGTGACTTCGTTAATTTTCTTGGGATCCAACAATTCCTCGCTGGAACGTTCGGTGTTTTCCATTGACGCTGATGTTATTAGCTGCACTTTGTCCGATTGCGATTCTGTAGTGAAAAAAAAAAAAATAAAAAATAAAAAAAAATGTTTTTATTGAAATTTTGCAAGTGTGGAGAATTATTCTTCTGGAAATGGAGTTTTTTTTTGTCAATTCGAGTTTATCTTTTGAGTTACCAATTATACATGGCTCTTCCTGTCCTTGGGGAGGTGGTGTTGTGCACAATTCCATTTCTTCGGTACCGCCAATAACGTCAGCCTCTGGATAGGTCCATTGAGCATCGCCGCTCGTCGAGTTTCGATAAAAGTAGCGTTTATGAGACCTAGAATCATCCCCCCCGAAAGAAACATAAAAAATGAGAATAAAGGGCATTGGCTGATGTCTTCAATGTCACACTTTCGACATTGCTTCGTTTCCTTTTTTTTTCCATTTTTTTAAATGCTGTTTCTTTTTCCATCGTCAACGTCTCAGTTATTTTGCGGAAAAATGGCTGCGTGTTTTTCTTTAAGTTGCGCTTTAACACTATGTAACGTAAACTATATTTTGCATCCCTACCTGTGTTGCGGTTGCGTTTTTATTTTTTTATTTTTCAAGAGTAATTTCAAATAATTTGTGTAAGAAAAATGTAGCAACGGAGGACGGATCTTGTTCAATGCCAAAAACCGGCGATCGACAATAGGAATCATTGTGGAGCGACTCGATCCGACTGGACCGATCGAGCTCTTGCGTATGTATCGTTCTATTGCTTTCATTTCTACAATTTTTATTTGCCGCGCCGCCTCTTGATTCCGATTGTCCATTTGAAAGATTCGTACGTTTTTAACGACGATCCTTTCGCACTTTTACGGCTTGTAGAATAAATTTAGGGACGTTGGGTATCGGGAAAGTCGAAGGCATATGAATCCACATATAAAAATTCATTGGTTTCTGTTTTTTGTTTGTTCGTGTTCCAGGATCCGCAACGACTGAAATCATTCTCGCTTCTCGAGAGACCTACAACAGCAAGACAAAGCGTAAATCATGAAATTTCAACGAGTATCAAAGAATATTTAGCTTTTGCATACAAACCGTTCTTGCCCTTGCTTTATTTTGCTTTTGCGAAGATTGCACCAAGATGCGAATCGTAAATTGAACGATTGTTCCTGCAGAAAGTGTATTTTGCGAAGCCGCAAAATATGAAAAAGTAATATCTTGCCTTTCGGTAATGTTTGACGATGAATGTCCGGTGGAAAATGTTCGTTTCGTTCGTTTCGTTGGCAGCAATGTTTCGGAATAACGATGATGAAAATAGTCCGTAACAATGTTACGACAAAATGCAAGTCAGAGTGATAAATAAATAAATAAAATCAACGAAACATCTTCAACAACGTCACCCACTGTGCACTTGTACTTGTTTCGATGGCGGAAATATCTCTCTCGTGGTTCAATAAATCAAACGATAATAAAATGCGAAAAAAATGTATCGAGTTGGCGTTTCTTGGTTTTTGTTTTTTTGTTTTTTTTTTTCGATCTTTCTGCCTTTTTATTTTGTTGGGGATACCGTACCTATCCCATTGACAGTCCCATCCTGGTGGAGCAGCCGCTTCCTCCAAACGTTCCAACTCTCGCCCTGTACCCGTCAGCCAATTTTCCAGATAATTGTCATTGAGCTCGCGAGCTTCCCACGCCGCGATTAAAGTCTGAGAATAAAAGTTGAAGCGTTTTTAATGCGAAAATCATTTGCCGGAGTTGTTCGAAAGTATTTCGTCAAATATTCACTAACTTGAAGTTGAATCGCCATGACCTGGACCGCCGAAGCGGGTTGTCCACCTTCCGACAAAAATTTCAACTTCTCCATTATCGTCTCGGTTATTTTTCTCAACTCGTTTATTTCCTCTTCTGTTTTTTCCTTCGTCGCACTTTCTTCCACCTTCGGGACACTCGGCTCCACCGATTTTTCCCTTACCGGCGAACTTGTTTTTCGATCCGTTTGACTCGACACTGTGTTCTCCGTTTCAGCTTGACTATCCGTTTCGTTCTCGATCGCTACCGACGTCGGTGGCGATCCCACTGGTTCCGTTTTACTTGGGTTGTCGGCTTCGACGGTTCTGCTTTTGCTCGGTATCACTGAAAAAATAAAATACCACAAATTTGGAATCGCCTAGTTGTGAAAAAAAAAGTTTATTCAAAAAGAGAACGCAGTTGCGTTTCTTCGAGACCTCAACCGTCGTATTTTTTTGAGTTTTTACGGCAGAAATGATTCAAAATTTGCAATAAAAAGGTTATTGAGCGGATTTGATTATTTCTATAGGATTTGAAGGAACGAGCGTACCATCGAATGCTATTCTCCGCTTTCTTTGGAAAGCTTTCGAGGGTGTTTCCAAGCCTTCCAAAAATATATTAGGCTTCGGAAGTTCATCCTCGAACCTGACGACTCTCGTTTCCTCGATATTCCCGGTGTTCTGTGTTTCCTCAGGTTCCAGTTCTTCCTTGGCCTGTTTAGTCTCGTTGTCGGTGTTGTCGAGTTTATCGTTGCTCGCGGTATGATATTGAAATATTTTGACGCTCCCAGAGTCCGTGTATTTCGTTTCAATTTTCTTGACGGTCCCGTCTTGCGCGACGATCGTGGATGTCACGTTTCCTGAGAAGTCGGTAATTGGAAAAAGAGGCTCAGGGTTTAGTTTTTTTGGCGTTGTTTCGTCCTCGTTGTCCGAGTCATCCGCGTAACCGGGCACGAGGGAGAATTTCAATTCCTTGCTGGAATTCGAAGGCTCTGCGTCGTTCGTTATTTTCGGTGGTGCAATTGATTTTTTATTTTCCTCAGATATTTCGCTGTCGGAAACGATGGAGCATCGCTCCTCGTCCGTGCTTTTTTTTCTCCTATTATTTCCTTCGTCCTCTTTCGTTCGCCATTTTTCACGCGCTCCATCGTTTCTGCTGGAATTCTCAGGCCCGTGGATCAGCGGCACTATCCCGGCTGGTAAGGAAGGTCCTATTTTACCACCTTTCTCGTTATTTTCCGTTTTCTTACTGGCGGTTACCGAATTTTTCAGAGTTTGACTCGTTGCCGGCTTTTCCTGCCGATTTTTCGCCGGCGAATCGCTTTCACTCATTTCCGATTCACTTCCGTCGCTCGGAAACGACGTTATCATCTCGATCTTGCTGCAAAAAATATGTTTTTCCACCAGAGTTTCACGAATCGGTAGGTTTTTTTCCGAAAAGAACGTGAAGAATTTATATTCTCAATGTTTCTTACCCGTCGTCCGATTCTTCGTCCTTTCCCAACGAATCTTTCAATGTATTTGGCTCAGTTTTTAACGCCTGTTGCGAATTAGCCAAATAACTCACTTGTCTATTTCGGTTTCTAGCCACTACCTCCTTCGGTATCATTCCTTCGGGGATATTGATTTGTGGCTGAGGATCTGAACCAGTTTTCACGAACGAAACAAACGTCATTTCATTTTTCATTTATCATCAAAGCAACATTTTTCTTTCTCCCAGCACTGCTCTTTTTGTTAACAAGCCAAAGGAACTTACAAGTGTTTGCAGTAAAATTGACCCACTGAGTACTGTAGGAAGTACGATTGAGAGAATCTTGTTGATTCCTTTCTCTCAATAATCTTATTTCCTCTGGCACTTCCCACGTCACTTCGTTCGTTCGAACGTGCCAGTAATAAGGATAGCCCGTTGAATCATCGAAGCATTCCTGCCAAACTGTGTAACGAAAAAGTCGCTCAAATTTAAATTAACTCTGTTACGGTGTAAATTCCGTATAAAATAATTGCCGTCCGCATCGCGCGGAGTTCTAGATGCTTACGCGTAGAAGATTCACCCACAGGTACATGAGCCGTGGCTTTTTGAGGGCCTTGAGTCTCTGAATTTGATTTTTTCTCTAAATTTTCTACCGCCGGAACTTCCGGAGCGATCAATTGTATTTCCTGAAAACAAAATGGAAACAAACCGTTTGCCGGATCGTTGAAAAAGACTTAATCTTGGGAGGAAAGCTGACAATAACCTTGAGAAAATCGTTGACTTTGTCGTCGAGCTTTTTCCCATCGTTCCTCGAGTCTTCCGTCTCACTGTCGGAATTATATTGTTCCAAAAGATTACTAAGCGGATTGCTAGGTCCTCCGTTCTGTTCGGAGTCGTCGGGAGGAAATTCATCGTATTTGTCTGCACGAGGGAAAAAAAAACGAGAGTCGGAATATTTATTCATTGGCAAGTTCGGAGGGTAGCAAAGTTCAAGTGAATTTGAATAGAAATGTATTGATAAATACTTTGCCAGCGTCTTCTCGGAGAATCGGACTGTTCACCGTTTATATCTAAAACTTGTCTTCTTTGGCGTCTCTTCATATTGTAAACAATGTGCGTATGATTACGATAAAAGCATATTCGCTATTGAACGCGATATCGAGAGATATCAATGTTCGTTCAATTATGTAGTTCGTATTCTAGCGAATCGATCGAATCATCAATAAAAGTTGATCAATAGAATTTCCTTGACGAATGATCGTTCAAGGATCTTGAAAGAATAACGACCAAGAACAATTCACGTGTTTCATAACCTCGAAATGTATCCGATTGTAAAAGAGCACGAAATCGCGATAAGTAAAATAAACCCGAGCATCCATATACTGTCGAAAAAGGAAAAATAGTAACTTGACACAAAACACTTGGATCTTTGTTACGAGTATGCTAATTATTCGCGGTAATTATCTCATTAGTAGGGCAACAAGTAACGTTTACTTTATTTCCGGAAAATGACAGAAATTCTTTCGTACAGCTGTTGTTGGTGTGTACTTGCCGCGCAGGCACACAGATATATACCGATGCCAAAATATTTCTGACGGATAACTACTTTGCCAGCTTCGCCTCAGTTGACGACGCGAAAAGCGAAAAGAACTAAATACGAAATTGGAGTAAAGTTGCGAGATACAGGGTGAAGGATTGTTTTGATTAATCAATTATAGGATTCTAAATATGCTTTATTCCAATAGAAAGGCTTGTTTGTCAACTGATCTAACGTCAGAGTTCATACAGTATATGTATGCATACATATATATTTTTATATAATACTCTAAAACGCCTATACCATAATAGAGTGTATGTATATATTCATTTATATATTTATTTCATTCAGTACACACTTTACGATAAGTTTTCAGCTGTATTCAGACGGATTGTGATGATGAATAATAGCACCGCATTAAAATTCTAATTACAATGTTTTTCGTAACTATATTGATTACTTTTATGAGACTCCTGGAACATTTAGAAAATTTTTATCGTTATGAATATTGTACGCAACTTTTTATTGTGCAATCATCAGTTGTTTTTTTTTATTTATTCCCGTGTTTCCTGCGGCGTTATTGGATGAATGACATTTTATTTTTAATCTAAATTTGGCGTACTCGAGAGATTAACATTGAAGGGCAATACATTTTTTTTCTTCCCTGAAATTCGAGCTTTTCCGAGCATTTCTTTACAATTTGTTGGAAACTTTTCCATCGATCCGAAGCTATGGAGCAGAATATATTTTCACACTCTTTGGCCCGGAGTTCGAGTTGGAGTGACTGCTCCGTACGATGAATACTTTTTGTTAAGTACTGGCAATAATAATAAATTGCGACGTTGACAATTCGCAGTGATTCGAGTTTCGGGAAAAAAAAAATGTTTGCCGAAAATAAAAATCGGTCAAACGGATAGAGAAATTCAGTTGAACATGATTTTCTACGCTATTGTACATTCGGGTGATTCAATCTTGTCTTTTCGGTCCTTTAATACACTCATTTGAATATTTCTATTGATTAACGTATCACAGCGTGAATATATCAAGTGTCAAAGATTTAATACAAGTTGGCTGCGCAGTCTTGTAACACACTCGTGTGCTGAGCACTTATTTCCCCAATTACACGATAATACTTTTTGCTTATTATTCCAAAAAATGTCGAATGTTTTTTTTAAATAGTTTCATATATTTCCATTAATTCGCATGTTAGTTTTTTTTCTGTTTTTCCCATTCAAATTTATCAGAGATATTCGATCATAAAACGTTTTATTAATGTGTAATGAGAAATACGGAGGAAAAAATATCGACCAACTGCTGGCACGAGGACTAGCGCGTCGTTGAAATTTTCCACACACCGTTATCACACTCGAGTCACACGCGAGTAAGGCATTTACTGAATAAGGCAGCCTTCAGCCTAGGAGACAGACATTCTCCGAGGGCCAATATTCCTTTCTTCTCATAAAACGTTCCCCCCACCTACGATATTACAAAGTCTTCACACTTTCTGTCCAATCGAAAAATGTCTCGTGCCAATTACGATTCAGATCCTCTTTGCAGAAATAAAAATAGTGCTTCTAATGATGAATTTGCATAAAAGCGCGCATTGATTAGTTTATAACAGTGTATATAGAATATTTGTATGCCTTTTGTTTACTTGGATCACCATCGCAAATATAAAAGTTATGGAACTTGATGAGTGAACCGTCGATCATTGTCTTTTTTCTTCTCTAGTTATAGACTCTTTCGTTTTCTCGCACATTTTTATACATTGTTTCTCGCCAGCAGTATCGAGAACGAAATCCGAGAGCCTTTGTTTCTTTTTTTTTGCCAAAAACGTGCAAAATTAAGGAAACCACTCATTGCATACTTTTTCTTTGATTATTTATCTTTTCCTTAAATTAGACAACAAGACCGCAATAGTCGAATATTTGAAATTTTTTCAAAATTGACATGAAATTATTTGAAAATGACATTATTTTCAAATTTGAACACTCTATTTCTTGATTACTTAACTTTGGTCTAGCTACCTCCGATCAATATGGCCATTAATGTCCAATAAAAAATGGACAAAAAAGTTTCTTTTTTTTCTAGTTTCTGAAAATAAACTCGGACACGAAAATTAAATTTGTCGAATCTTTGTTAATAGATAGAATTGGAAATTAATGACCATACTCGTCTACATTGTCTTTGTTTCGCTTCTCTAAACTCTATTCTCGTCTGTTTATCAGAGCGAACGTCCCGCTGCTTAAAACGTATCTCCACTTTTGGACGCAACTATTCGAGACTTTACACACGATCATATATTGTACGCTAGTGCGTAAGTAGGCAATGGTCCCAACTAAGTAATTAACGAGCGTGCAGATTCGGAGCTACGTTACTCCAACGAGGTTCAATTGTGCTTGAAAACAATAAATACATATATATATATATATAGAAATATTTAATTTCTAATGTATCGCGAGTTTCATTTATTTTCTTCTCTTCATCTCTTTCTCCGATGCTAAAAAATGAACATGTGCGCAAAATACTGTGTTCGCAAAATCAGGCGATGAAATAAATCGGTACATAGACGATCGTGGCTCGGTTTGAGTTGATATTCTATCGCTTAATTGTTAAAAACGGGGTTTTTCAAATCTCCGTGCTACTCCATGGCTGAAAAACGATTTTTCGCTGTTTGTCATGTCTGATTTTGCGTAATTATTGTCAGATTCAATCTGTGCTCATCACTATTTCTTTTTGCATGAACAATGAACAAGAAAAACATTGGTGAATAGTTTGGAAATACTAAAAATCCTGAAAATAAAGAGTTAAGCTGTATTGACTCGTGACGTTTTCTCGTATTTTCAAGTATAAAATATATATAGCTAACGATTGACTAGATTTGCCTTGAAGATGGAACGAATTTCGCGACCGAAGGGTCGTTTGTGGTTTGGGAATGAATGCCCGAAGCTTTGTAATCACTGTATCGAGCACGAACTCGTCGAATTCTGGGAATCGTCCATCGCTGCTGCTCGTCTTTTAATTCCCTCGAGATATACCTCGCGATTGAACAATCCAGCTGCCAGGGGAATTCTGAAAAGTTTGAGAAATCATAGAATGAATTATTAAACTTTGCTCCACTTGGGAATCTTTGAAAATGGAATGAAAATTCTTCTCGAAAGATGTTCGAATTTTCTCGTCGAATAAAGCAAAAATCTGAACAAATTGCGATTGCGAAGGCAACACTAAGTTTGGTAAATATTTGAAAACTTACGTATCGATTCCGGGTCTGAGAGTAGTTTTGAAAACTCCCCAAACGGGTTTGTGATCGGAAGTGCATATGCTCGGGACAGAATCATAAATGAGGCACTCGATACTGGCATCTCTGTAGGACGAGCCGGTGCTCTCGTGACTGACACGGCGAATATAGCCGCGAGAATGAGTTTTGCCCTTGAAGAGAATGCGGTCGGTATAAGCGGGTGTGCGTTGTTTGCTGCTCGTATCAAAATTCTGAGTGCCGGGATCATATTTGTAAGTCGGTGGGAAAGTGATGGGAGCTTCTTCGAATCCGCGAAGTACGGCACCCTCGTTCAAGGTCGAACGTAATTGATCGCTGCGGAGGTTGATCGGTGACTCTCGGGGGAAGCTCGTGTCGGAAATCCACTGTATGACCTGCTCGCGGGGTTGCGACAGCCGAAAGTTAAGATCGCCGCACCAGAAAACGCAGTCGAAATTCTGCGTGACGTCTTTGCTTTTGTGCCGGGTTGGTAAGTCTTTTGGTAGCTCGAGATTTCTCACGATTCTCTTGATGTCGTTGACGCGTTCTTTTACCTTGTCCTGGTGAGCGGTCAAGTGAGCAGTTACGAAGAGAAAACTCGTGCCGAATATCATGAGAGCGAGAGCAACGGCGCCTTTGGTGCGAAAGGCGGTTCCCGGTCTCGTTGAGAAATTATCATCCTCCGGAACCGAACAGAACCAGATCAAGTCTCGGCGTATAAAGAGCGCGAGATGCAAAGTCCCGAGGCCGGTACTCGTGAGGAGAACGTGAGAGGGTCCGAGGGTTTCTTGCAACGCTGCTTCCCATTCGCCTCGTTCCGAGCACGATTCTTGCGTTCCAATTGCCAGCAAATCCGGAACGGTTTGTATGTCCGACGGCAGCATAAAATCGTTTAATTCCTTTGGTGGCGTTTGGCCGTTCATGTTCCACGTGCCAACGAATATTCGAATCTCACGATTTGGTAATACTTTCTCGAGCTCGACCGGGCCCAGTAACGAGTTTGCTGCTACGCGACCATGCAGGAAATTCCTGTGAGCACATCATTTTTATTATTATTTTTTTTCAATCTCCCAAAACACCAGCAATTTTAATGACAAATAATTTTCATATTTTTACCGTTCTCGCGCTTTTTGCGTTGGTATCAAGTTTAGAACTTGAGCAGCCAGCAAGGCTCTTTTAGCGAGACTATCCATCGAAGCTCCATCAGCTTGTCCCCCGGACTTGCTTTTCTTGGAGAGTGCATCGTGCGAAGTAGAACGTGGTTTCAGAGGAATTGGAGCACTTCGTATCGACTCGGGACTCGAGTGCCTCATGGAATTAGTCGGTGAGGTTCCTACGATGTTGTCGACCGATCGTCGGTGCAAAAGCCTGCGTCTCAATGACGAAGGAATATTTGGCGACGTCGAACCCGAAGACGAATTTTCTCCTGTACAGAAAAAATTCATTTTGTTAGCTGAATTATTAATCCAGATAAATTTATCATTTTTTGAAATATTTTCCACATTGTCGAGGCTCGAACATTCTCTATCATTTCGCAATAAATCGCTTGGAGCTGAAATATGAAAAGAATTACATTACAGCTCTCAATTACACATTGACCTGCTTCGTTATGATTAACAGTATAATTGACGTAATGACGATCAATTGAGTATCTCGTCACTTTTTGGATTACTTCAGGCGCCTACAAGGACTTTAGACAATTCCTCGGGAGAACGTGGTCGTATTACGACATTGGGTCACGTCATTGAGCCCAGTTTTACCGTCTTCTCTCTGTTCTGTCTTGTAGAAAATCTTGCGATGATTATCGCGTTGAATAGCAATGAAGTCATGGATCGTTTCGTCAAAAGGTTTTTCAGATTCGTGTCATGCAGACTTTTAAAAAGGTCAAAATATGTATAATTGACAAGAGTCGAGAAAGGAATAAATCGAGGTTTAGTGATCGTTGCTGTTGATGCATGTCGTGTGCTTTTTCAGCGATTGACGCGTGTAGCAAAATTTTGAATAGAAACAACAAAAACTCAACATTTTCGCGCGTGTACCTTTTGCTTCGTTGGCTTTGGGTTTTTCATCCTTACGAAAACGTACGATGGAATAAACCTCATGGGGATCGTACGACTGTCTCTCCATTTGTAGAAAAAAATAACTCATATATTTGCCCTTGGTAAAATACAATTCCCCATAATCTAATTCGTCGCGTTCGGCAAGAATGAAATCGTTATCCTCGATGTCAGAGGAGTCGGATGCCGAGTCGGTGGTCCAATCCTCACTGTCACTGTCACTGGTGTCGCGTGTCTCGGTTCTTCGTAATCTTTTGACAAATTTTTTCGTGGCATCGATTCCCGGTGTGGAATTAATCGCCTCATGGAGTTGCCTGTCAATTTCTTTCAGAGTAATGACTGCCATATCGGAGTTACTCCGATTATCGCTGCTGTTTCTTTCCTCAATGTGTTCCATAAACAATTTTTTTGCTTCGTAATTTTTGTCGGAGGTTTCTCCGGAAATAGGAGACTCGCATCGGCCGGAAGTTCGGGCTTCTTCCAAATTCGGAGCAGTCGAAAAACATTCTTTTTCAGTTTTTTCGAGCTGTGTTGATGGTTTCGTGGTCGTGACATCTGTTGCGGGTTTTCTTGGCGACGCCACCGGCGTTTGACTGCGACTCCTCGATGTCCTCGAACAGCTATCCCTCCGGGTGTCCCAATTATCCTCCCTCTGTTCCTCATCCTCGTCCTCTTCCGCTTCCGACGAAGCGGATCCATTCCCCGACTCTTTTCTCTCCTTTTTCTTTCCGAACGCGCTGGAGAATTTTTGCAAAAATGACTTTTTCTTTTTCTTCGGAGACTTGGACGACATTTTTCTTCCGTTAATTCCGAGTTGATCGACTTTTTACGAGTTTTCGTTCATGAACGAACGACCAGAAGGAACGAAACGGTACTGCTTGACAAAAAATGTTGCCTCACGAGCTCGCGACGTACGGAACGAGACTAAAGATCGAAAACAATTCGCCTCCGCTTACATAGCTCGTAGGAGCTCCTCACAGACCCACACTCGCCCACCCCTTCTCCCGTCTTCTTCATTTCTGCGTCCACGTTACTATCCTTATCCCCGCGCGCCCCTCTCCCAGCCGCCGTCACACACACACACACACACACTCTCTCCAGTTAAATTCCTGCTCGGCCGATAATCTCCGCGTGCGTTCTCCTTTCTCACTGCAGCAGCAACGAGGACCCGGAGGAGGGGTAACGTCGAAAAAGCTAGGCGTGGTCAAGGTCAAGTGCATCCATTCGAAATTTGGTTTTTCTGACGATGATAAAATACGAAAAAAAAAAGAACAAACAAAAAATCACCATCGTCAACGTCACAATGTTGAAATTCGAGTTTTTCGAAATAACAACTCATCCCACAAAATTTCATTTTTACTTTTTCGATCATTTAAAAAGCAAACAGTTTTTTTTCTTTTTTTTTCACACTTGTGGGAAAATTTATTTTTCAGTGTTATTCAACAATTGCATGGAATATCGACGAGTTTCCCAGAACATATGCGTGAAGCGATGCATGATGAATTTTGATCATTTGAATCCAACTGTCAATTCATTATTCATTCGCGTAATCTGAAATCTATGAAATGTGCTCTTATCACAAAGTACCAAGTGTCTAAGTGTGGTGAAAAAAAATTAGTGCTAGAAAAGATTAGATATGGTATCGAGAAAAATGCTTAATGGCCACTTATTTTAATCTTCAAATCTGTACGATTTTCCAGAAAAATTTCATCGGATTCCGTGATTCGAGCGAGCTCGACAGATATCGTATCAGATCCTTGTGTTTACTAAACAGTTGGTAGAAAAAAAAATTCTGTGAAATTAGAAATTGGCGCTATTTCGGTGCACAAGATATTTCTATATTGTGCATTGATAAGAAAATGAGCGGATTTTTGGTCAATGCATATTTTCTGCAGTACTCGAAATATTTTCCGAATAACCCACGGATCAGAGAATAATTCCGAGAAAATAATCGATAAGATTGTTATCTGTGTCAACAATCATTCGTGGCGATACGTTTCCCAATCCGAATTGGGCAACCAGAATGATTGAGGCGAACTTTTCTTTTTAAAATACGGGAGGGAGGCGAGTCAGGTCGAAATTTCTGAAAGTCATTTTCAGGGAAAATGGTACACTGCAGAATAATCTAATTGCGATACCGTACACCACCAAACGATTTCCAAACAATTTGTACAAGACAAAAAATCGGCGTAGTCGATAGATTTTATTTTAACTAAACAAGAATGTAAACTTGTTGGTACAAGAAAATCGTTTGAGGAATTGTGTTTGTAAACGAACTGAAAAATCTAATAGCCAAGAAATTTATCTTTTCCTTCAAAAGTTTCCTTCAGTAGTAATTTTTTTGTATAAATCGATGGGCTCTAAAATCATTATTTGTCTGTTAATGTCTCGGCGAGCTATAGATTATTTGTACAGAGGAAAAAGGTGTTGAGAAGCGTTACCTTCGTTACAAGCAGAGTTTCTGGACTGCTGGCCGTTTCTCTTGTTGCAGCAATCGGGGCAAAATTGTCTTCTGAGGAGAGGAGACATGCCTCCTTGTTCCGCATGGACGGCGAGTTCGTGTCTGCAATTTCCATTGCTGGATTCAATCGGCGGCTTTGTAGTTGATCCCGGGGAGCCCAGTTCGGTAGGTGACAATCGTTCGGCGGTTAAGCTTCTCGGAGGAGTGGCGCTTCTCTCTGTCATTGCGCAGCAAAGGGACAATTTGGTGCTGGTATTAGAAGCGTGGATCGAATGATCTAATTTGGAATCTTTGTCGCCGGCTTGGCCTTCTCTGTAAGGAACCTCCAAACAGCCGACTCTTGTTTTTTTGTGCATGAGCATTCGACAGAGTGATTTTTTTTTCTCTTTAGTTTTGGGCGATGATTCGGCTTGTACGAGATTCTTAGGGTCTCCTTGCTCCATTATAATTAAGGTTATGTTTATCAGTGATTTATTTTCTCTCTTTTGATAACTCGAATTTATTTATTGCACGCTTGCAAGAGCCGCAGCGATTGGAGGAAAATTGGATGAAAAAATTTCATGAAATCCTCGTAAGCCCGACACTGCGCTCTCATTTCTTATTATTGAGTTTTTATTATCATTATTATTATTGAGATTATTACGATTTAGAGCTGACTAGATTTGACGCGATCTTTGGTATTTTTGACGTAAGTCGCGATGTGTCAAATCGCTGTTGACACGCGGCGTGTGCCCGAGTACATTTTCTTGTTCAGGCCCGAAAATTCAATGTGATAATTCTCGTTCAGTTGTGGAAGCAGGTGGGGAAAAATCTGGCGAGACTGCTTTGAAAATCATCGTCCCTGCTGCTGAGCGAGTTTTTCATTCTCATCTTTCCGAAGCGATAATAATTAACCTGCGGTAATTCGACACCGCGAAAAGCACCCACACAACAACGCGACGAACTCGTGTAAAAGAAATAGTAAACTGTATTTATACGTTATGGCCAAGAGCAGATCACGACGAAATGACAGAGTCAAACAAAAAATGTCAACTCTCACACCAGCTTCCATTTTTTGTTGGTATTAAAATGTTTATTGACAATTGTTGACTCGATGAACGAATGATAGTGACAGGACGAACGATCGAATGATTCGGACCGTCGAATGTTATTTGTTTGCACGTACGTTTCGGCGCTCATCCTCACCCGCATTAGCCACTATCGTCCGAGACATCGAGAGACAGCGGACGTTCAACCAAGGTTCAATCGTCCGCCATAATGCCCCGTTGCCCCACTCTGCCGATAACCTCTGCACCACCGACACAATACTCACACTGAATCGCTGTGACGATTCTGCGCTGTATAGAAAAAACAACCTAGCGCAGCTCTGTGAAATTAGCCCCCCGACTATGACTTTTATACATTTTTTTAATTCCACATGATTGTTTGACGATAGTTTGTGATTGTTTGATTAACTTAAACGTTTGTTTGATAATATTTATTAACAAACAAACGAAACAAAAATAAGCGTGAAGTTAGCCCCCACTTTTTAAATTTTGGTCCAATTTAATTTTTTCAAGTGCCAATCGATTCGGAATCGTTTGTTTGAAAGAAATAATATCGCTTGAACGTTTGTTTGAACGTTATTTCACCAAAAAATGAATAAATACATTATTGAGTTAATCACGTAGGAGACCGCATGCTGCTCTCTTGTTTTCGAGAACTTCCGGTCGCGCGACGCAGCGGATATGCGCAGTGTAGCTGAAATCAGCTGGAGCGGATTTTGAATCATTCAACCCGTCCTGACTCGCATCCTCGTCGCTCGTTTCAACGCTGGCTTAAGCATTTTTCCGTTTTTCGTACAACCGTGATTTTTTTAGTTTTCCGGGTCTTGAAATATTTCTTATTCGTTTTCACTTTCGTCGGATTCCGGGTTCGATGAGCTTTGGATTTAGAGTCTAGAGGAAATTCAAAAACTTGATATAACTGCACGCGTACACGCTCCAGCTGATTTCAGCTACACTGCGCATATCCGCTGCGTCGCGCGACCGGAAGTTCTCGAAAACAAGAGAGGAGCATGCGGTCTCCTACGTGATTAACTCAATAATGTATTTATTCATTTTTTGGTGAAATAACGTTCAAACAAACGTTCTAGCGATATTATTTCTTTCAAACAAACGATTCCGAATCGATTGGCACTTGAAAAAATTAAATTGGACCAAAATTTAAAAAGTGGGGGCTAACTTCACGCTTGTTTTTGTTTCGTTTGTTTGTTAATAAATATTATCAAACAAACGTTTAAGTTAATCAAACAATCACAAACTATCGTCAAACAATCATGTGGAATTAAAAAAATTTATAAAAGTCAAAGTCGGGGGGCTAATTTTACAGAGCTACCTAGCGCGGACGATACACGCGCACGCGGCGGCGCGTCTTTTGTAGAGATCGCACACCTCGACGCTATGAAGCATGACATGCCAAACTCTTTTAATCGTATGCAATTATATGGACAATTAAATGCGTTATGAAAAACTGGCTCGATACGCATACATTTTTCTTCTCATAAGGACTACGCGCGAGCGCTATTTGAATATAATTGTCGTTTCGAACGCGGTCGGTGGCTGTCAAAATTTAGCAGACGAAAACGAGTTAATACGTGGCGCCATCTTGGAAAGAAGAAAGGGAAGTGGCGATTCGAGGGGTTGCAAACCGCGGCGCCACAATCGTCCCGTTCATGACTAGGCTGTGTGCGTCACTCGGGGACACAGCACTCTCGTAAGTATATAATATCGTACTTGTGTCATAAACGTGTATGTATATACCCGTGCAGATTCACACACAGGATCTTTGATGACCCGTGCATGTGTATACATCTCATTGCCCAGAGAAATTGCGTCACAAGTGTGAGGATTCGTTTGTTTACATCGCGCGGAGAAATAAACTTTCAATAATATCGTAAGATTGGCATTAGCGCGGAGGTTGAAAAGAAACGCGTCGAGGGTTGGAAAAGCTTTGACCTCCGATTCCGTACATTGGGCGTCTCTTTTATCCTGATTTCTTGACCGGCCTTCCGTATTGTAAAACTGACGTGGAAATACACGCGAAAAAATCTTTACTAGTTGGTTCGTGTTGCGAAGCGTTTTTGCTCCATGGTCGTGAATGTTCCGAGGAGCGAATCAACGTTTGGTACTCGCGGGACGATATCAACGTATACCGAATGAAATATGGTGAAGAAGAATAACCCGTTGCTTTGCGATGCGATTAATGTGAATTGGGGTGTCGAGATGACGTTTTCGAGAAGGTTCGAGCCATCCGCGTCGTAAGAGAACGAAACAGCAGGTAGACGAGGAGAACGTCACACGAGCCCGCAACACGGAGTCTCATCTTCGCGAGTGTGTGCACAAGATATTTTTGTTTATCATGACAAGTGCTGCGTATTTATTTTTCTAGTGATGATAATAATAATGATATAATTACTGAGAGGTGTGATGCATAAGAAAAAATGAGAAAAGAGTGTCAACAGACGCGTAATATGCGCGTATCGCACACGTGCTTGGAATGTCTAGTGAAAAAGTATCAACTATCGATGCAAAGTTTAGCTGGCATATAAAAATCATTATCAAAGTCGAAAAAATGCTTGAGAATAATGACGTTCAACGGAAAACGCGAGTCTGAACAAAAGTATTACGGTAAGTTGTGTGTGTTTTTGGTGTTGATTTCCGCGCGCAGCTGAAAAGGTAAAACCGCTATGATTCGAGTCAGAGAATACAAGATAAAGGAATTGGGTTAAGAAATAAAATGATGAAACGTTTGACGTCAACAGCAGCAATTGAATACTAGTTTGGTACTTGAATACCGCATAAGTTGGTACGTACTCGCGTTGACGCGAGTGTACAACACGGGAAATAGCGATTTCCCTAGATATTGGCGGTCTGGAAAAGGTGCGCCGCCGTCTCCTGCTGCTCGTCATCGCCGTATGCTACTGCGATGATTGTTATAATAATTCCGATACAACCAAGTGGCGAAAAGTTGTGACAATTATAAAGCAACGCATTGAGCAAAGCTGAAAATTCTAATGATTATCATAATTATCATTTACTTTTCATGTCATTCGTCTTGTTGGCGGCGATCGCGGCGATAGAACGAAGGAAAAGAGGGCGATAAGGGCCAGCGCCCGTGTTCGCCAAGATATTTTGCTCGCGATCATTGCCGATTGGCCACGAGTTGCGCCTTTGCGAATTGTCCCTTATTTCAATTTGAAAATGATTCGAAACGAAGCGTCCGTTTGATCTGTCGATTGTTAGATTGAAATTTCAATGAAATTGATGGGAAAGTAGATGGTGTCCTTCGGGGTGAATCATGGAAAGTTTAATGGAAAAAAGGAGTAAGAAAAAAATTAAAGGTAAAATGACGAGGCAGCACGCGGCGGCGGCGGGCGTGTAGGGCGCGGGAGCGCGGGCGCGTATTATCGGGAGCTTGGCATCGTCGCCAGAAGGTGTCGCAAGTTTCGCGCGTTCGGCAAATACACACGGCACACAGCGGGAGCGTAGCGTAGGCCACCATTGTTGAATGTCCTAGCTTTTGGTTTTGATGCACCGTGAGAGGGACGGGGATTTTTTTCCGTTGTTCAAAGAGGGAGAGAGAGAGAAAGGAAGAAGAAAAAGAAACAAAAGTAACTAAAAAGCAAAGGGGCAAAGAAAAAAAGGAAAATCGGACAATTACGGGGAAGGCGACAGAACGATTCGAAGGGGGTTATCGGGCGCGTCAAGGTTCGTACTAACATTTGCGTGTCGTTGCGGAGATAAAACGCGATAATGCGATTTTGAAGGGATTTTCAAAGGAGGAAAAAAATGTTGGACGCTTGCAGAGATATCGATAACTAGAGGTGGGCAAAAGAGGAAGAGGGGTGAAGAAGAAGGGGTCATGGTGGCGCGAGTCAGAGAGAGAGAGGGTAGGATATAGAGAGAGAGAGAAGGGCCAAGGGAGGATCGGAGCGATCGGAGAATCGCCGAAGCATAAGCGGTACGCGAAGGAACTTCTGTCTATCCGTCTTTTTCTCGCTCTCTATGTCTCTGTCTCTTTTTTCCACTATCCGTCTATCTGGCCGTCTCTATCTCACTCGCTCTGGTGAAATCGAGTGTGCCCATCGATTTACGGGCGAAAGAAAGAGTCAATCGGTGAAGAAACATAGCTCGTTGAAGGCTCGCAGGGTGTTGGTGCGTCCGAATTCCGTTTTGTTGTACTCGTGCCCAAGGTGTGTGTGATTTTGTGCGTGCCGGTAAACGCGTCTCTCAAATCCTCGATCTTTTCTCCTCCTTCTCTCTCACGATCTCCCTCTCTCTCTCTGCCCCTCGCTCGAACGTCTCAATTTTTTTCTTACGACTCGAGCAAAAGAAAACATACGCGCACAAACGACTTTTGTGTCTAATTTTTCTTTTCTTCTCCGATACAATCGACGCGCGCCAAGTCACTTTTTCTCCTTTCCGTCCTGCTCCCCGCGCGACACACCAAACATTCGGACCTCCGGAATCGAGCATATTTCTCGGTGAGATATCCGCATTCTCCCCGTGTGTACTCGACAAACTATACGACAAGTCCTTATTTTTTCGTGAGTGATCCTAACAAGGCCCTCGATTTTCTCCGATCAATTCTCACGCGATCCCCTTCATTCGCAGTGTCAAAAGTTGTTAGTTTTTCACCATCATTTCCAACTTTTTAAATTCGTGGACGTGTCGCGATAAAATGATCCAAATTTCTCGTCGTTCGGAGCCTCGTGTTTTACATTTTTTTACACGTGTCTAATGAAAAATTGTCAGAAACTATTCCTAACCCACGCGTCGACGCGGCTCATGTTTATTAACGAGCGACTCAATTTTTTCCCCTCGGCGATGCCCGAATCTCGTTTTTCTATCAACTATTTAACGGCTGTTGTTCAATTTGCAGAAGAAACAAGGAAAAGTATACAAGATTCGGACAGAAAGACCCAAGAGACGAGAAACTTGGATTACGCCAAAGCTTACATAGAGTATTGTCGCAGTTTGATCAACAATAGGGCCGACCTTGAGAACAATCTGGAACCCCAGCATGGTCTGACACCCGGGAAGTTGGATTCTGCCCTTCGAAATGGTAAATTTAATAATTGAGATGAAAAAATAGAGTAAAGGAAAGTAGTTTGAAGATATTTGAGGGAAACGTGAATAAAAATTGATGCACATGTTCAGGGCTCTCGGCATTGGGATACGCGGCGGTACAGTGGGCGCTTCCGACGGACTGCGTCCATTGGGGATATCCGCAAGAGCCGTTGATACTATGTAACGACGCGTCGAGCGTGGATTGTAATTTGTACTGCGAAGAAACGTCCAAAGTTCTGAAGGATAAAGAGAAGAATTTGTTGAGCGGCGTGACTGACTTTTACAAGAATCTCGAGACGGCTTATCGTACGGCAAAATCTAATCGGCAGGGAGAAAAAGGAGGAGAAGGAGGAGGAGGAGGAGGAGGAGGAGGAGGATCGTCGTCGTTGCAGGCTGATTATTTGTTGGGCGGCGGGAACATTGTTACGGATGTGCCAAAGGCACCGTTGATGCTGGATTGTTCGTACTGGGAGCGTGGTTATCCGAGTTTAATTTCACTGCCAAATAACGAGGAAGAAAAAGCGAGGAGAGCGAGCAAATCAGAGAAAGGAGTCCCGGTTCGCGATAATTCTGATAAAGTTAAAAGTGGAAAGGAAAAAGTTTTGTTAGCGCCGAAATCGGATGTGAAAGGTGTGGCGGAGCGAAGAGTGAAAAACGAGAGACGAACGAGCCTCGCTGCTGGACATTATTTGGGCTCAAACAATTGGCAAGATTCGGTCGACATGTCGGGACAATATCCGGGTCACAGTAGGCCACCGGTGGGTACACCACCGCCTCAAAATGTTTGGAATCATTTGACAATGGCCCAGGGACAGGGGAAAAACAACGCTGCGAGTCGTGGCAACGTTGGCGGAGCTGGAGGCGGCGGCGGCGGTGGCGGCGGGGGAG